>SNQJ01S0225880.1:1457-13254 GCA_010110895.2 Picea sitchensis | reverse complement strand
CTTCTAAGAAGTCCTCTTACATTTATTATATCTAATTACCCATTTATTATATCTAACTACCATAGTGGGACTTATTTAATAATATAGTGGACCTAGTCCACCTTATATTGAATGACCTCCACTATTATCACTATGGGCCCTCTGGGCCCTCCCACTACATCTCTAGCTACCTTACACATAGTGCATCCTGATTTGATAACTAGTTGTATAGTTTTGGACCCTTTGGAAATGTTTTTTTGGTAATTTTGGTCCATGGATGAACTTAATAGTTGTTTGAAGATGTTAGACTCCTGTAACCATTTGCGGACAAAATTGCAGTGATAAAAAATTCCCCCTGATGGATGAGGTTAGGAGCATACGTATAGCATAAATTCATCAATGTTTCTTCTACTAAGAGTACCATTGTAAGAAAGAGCGATAGTGAGAGTAGATAGAGCGACCCGTTGGAGGGAGAAGGGAACTTATAGGACCCAACCTTTCGCAAGGTGTGAAAAATAAATTGTGTACAAATAAGGCGGGCATGCCCCATGCTCGTGTCATGTAACTCAAAAAACATGGAAGACAGTAACTGAAGTCGTGTGTTGGTGAAGATGACTGCAGTGCCCTCGGGGGCATGTTGATAAGAGAAGAAGAAAATTTTGATGAGGAATAATACTCTGAAAAGTAGGCAATGACACTTTTAGGAAGTATCAAGGATTTTGTGGGCATTGATAGCCCAACAAATTTCAGAGGTCTTCTGCAAATAAAAGAATACCTACAATAGTCACAAAGTAAGACCTGTAACATGGGAAAGTGTTGGAGTCGAATGTTATGGGGGTCAACGACAGCAGAGAGCAATGATGGTTCTCCCTGTGCCATCTGAGACTCCTCATTGTAAAGGTAATGAGAGTCAATATATTATCGCCCTTATGGAAACCGTGTTGATGTCAACAAAAAGGAAGACGTGATGCCAAGAAGCAAAGGGCTTCGTGAAATCCACTAGGTGAGATCAGGAACTGGGGAGGTACATGGACGAAGTCAAGATGCGTGGATACTCAAGATTGCCCTTGGTTGGGGATATATGTAGAGTATAAGTGGCAGCAACCGTTCAACTAGGTTGAGTGTCAGGGGGACAACTAGACATGGGATAAATTGTGCCAGAGGTGGGACAAAGTGAACAAACTCAGAGAATGCAGATAGGTGGTAAGGAATGACCCAACCAAGGGAAACGTGGGTTGCATTTTCCAAAAAGGAAGAAGGTTGCCAAAGGTGACAAAAAAAAGCTATGCAAGATGTTGGAAACAACAACTTAATTACAAAAAGAATTAAAAAAACAATTGGGATAATCATGCAGATACAGAAACAGGTGCCCCAGTGTGAGATGGCTTGGCCTGAGGATGGTGCAAGTTGGTGAAAAAACAAGTGGAGGGTTGGGGCCCCATAGGTGGGTTTCTGTAGTAGGGAAATGTATGGAGGGAAATCTGCATATGGGAAAACTGACAGTGGAGGAAATGGATGGTAAATGATGATGCGGGAGTGCAGTTAAAATAAAACCGTGAGGAAGTTCCTTAGGAGTCCGTTGGGTAGGCTAGAAAAATTGAGGAGAAGGAGTATGTGGTTGATTCGCGACATGATGTAAGACTATCAGGACTCCCATCCCTAAAGGGTGAAAATAGCATGAGTGTCAAAGTGCCAAGGGGGACTATGAATAGGACAAATCATGTGGGGGAGAGTGTTACTGGGTGACAGTACCCAAAATGCAGTGGAGGTGACAGTACTATACAGCCGGATTATAGGAATCCTAAAGGCAAATTTCAGAGGGTGTGACTAGAAATGAAATTGAGATTCAGAGGGAATGATTACATGCCAGTGTCAATCATATACCTGAAGGGGTCATGTTGGTGTGTGATTACCCAGTACCTGCACAAATGAAAACCAAATACCTAACGTGAACAATATCTGAAGATACCGAACATAGGACAGTTATTTGACAATTTTGAACATGAGCATGCGTACCTGGACGGGGTATTATAAAATGACTCCCTAGGGGCCAGGGATGGATGGTGACTCTGGAATTATGACTATGTAGGTAGTGGGATTATGATCCCGTGGTTGAAGACAGATCGAAAAACGGACGTCCAGAGCTCCTAGAATTGAGCATGGAAGTTTTGGCCAAAAGGGCCTATATATAGTTGTAGGGCCCACATTGCCACCTCATTTGTACTTGCTGCTATAGTGATCAGAGAGGAGATTCCAGAGCATATTCATATATTCTGGGAGTGAAAGGAAGCCGATCTGGGAGGTGCAAGAGTCAGGTTAGCGGTCTCATCCTCTTGTACAGTAGTTAGATGTTATTTTTGGGTAGGACCATACGGATGGTCGTATGGTGGGTTTTTTGGGAGTGGGGCCTCTCAAATGCGTGGGCGATCGATGGTGAATCATGCACAAGTGCGTCGCTATAATGGGTACATTTGTGCATGGGTGTGCCCCAATTTGGGAGACAGACGTGCATGGGATGCACACCTATTCGACGCATAGCCGCGCACATATGCACGGCTGTGGTTCCGACAGTAGCGCATAAGTGCACTACTGTGTAGTGAATAGGCACGCATCTGATGCACTCCTATGGGCTAAAAAGGCGCACATACATGCGTGCCTATGGGGTGGACAGGTGCTCATGAGTGCATGCCTATGGGGAAAACAGTCACGCCCTTGAGGCAAAGCTGATGGTAAAAATAATTTATCTTTTTTAGGGATATTTTTGGTGTGTTGATGATTTGTGATGGTTGATCGAGTATTGTATATGTGGATGCAGGTGATCAATTGGGACGATGTCGATCCATTGGAGAGAGAGGGAATGGGCCCGACTGAGGGAGGATGTGAGGGATGAGGAGCCGGCAGTTCAGGGTGCTTTGGCGGCCTATGGGCTGCTGAATTTTTTTGAGTGTCCACTAGTGAGGGCACAAGAGTATCTGTTGCAATTCCTGATTTCCAAAAGGCATGAAACGATGTGCGAAAGTACCCCAGGGGGTAGTGAATGCAATTTTGTACTAATCAGCTGGATGAATTTGGATTTGGTTGTAGCCATAGAAACCGTCCATGAAAGACAATGCCTCGTGACCGACACAATCATCGATAATTTGATCGATAAAGGGCATGGGAAAGTTGTCTTTGGTAAAGGCGTGATTGAGGTCGCGAAAATCTATACAGACACGAATAGTGCCCTATTTTTTGTTAAAAAGGACAGGGTTGGAGACCCATGATGTATAGACGATGGGGTAAATGAAGTCGGCGATGCGTAATTTATCAATCTCAACCATGATGGCCACGGCCTTGGATGGGTGTAGCGGCTGTTGTTTTTAGTGGACTGGTGTGATATCAGGCCAAGTGTCGATTCGATGTTCGATGATAGAAGGGTCAAGGCCGGGCATCTTCGTGTATGACTAGGAAAAAATGTCCCGGTATTTTTGGAAGAGAGCTTTGTAAGCAGTAATTTCTTGAGGAGTGCATCTGGCGCCAATAGTGATTTCCTCGACGACTCCATTTTTTATGGAAATATCGATTTTGATGGTGGGGGAAATGTTGGCCATATTGCCTTCTTCAAAAGCATCAGAGGAAAGGATAGGGTTGTTGAACCAGTCAATATGCCTTGATGGGATAAAATCTTTGGTTTCAACTACGTATATGGGGTGTTGGTTAGGAGGGGTGAATGCTTCCTATGAAAAGAAGAGTGATCGGTGCTATAGTGCATCTCATGGGCAGTCGGGGGTGGTTAATTCCTCAAGTATGTCCTCGTCACAGTGGAATTATCGGGAATACAAGGGATCCAAAAGAGTCACATCGGTGAATGTCACTATGTGATCATCGTCTAGTGATGAAGAAGTAAGGGGGGTGATGTAAGGAGATTGTGATGGTTCACTCGACATAAACCAAATATCGAGATACTGAGGGTTAAAAATGGTAGTTGGGCGTAAAATTTCTGTGGGGAAATGAATGGGGGAATTGGGGGGATTTAGGGGTAAATATTCATACAAGTCATCCAATAACCATGGGAGAGTAGGGAGTGTCTCAGGTTCAGGAAAAAGGATGTGAATAACCTTTGGAGATGGAGTAGGGTTAATCATTGATTCTGCTGGAAATTGAGGGGATGTAGCGTTTTGAATAAGGGAGATTTGGCGACGCCTATATTCGATGATCATAGGACATTGATATGTAAAATGATCAAGTGATTCACATAGGGTGCAAGGAAACCTCATAAGTTCATTGACTGAAGTGGTGACATAATGGATGTCAGTGTTTTGGGTACTTGACGACGTGGAGGTAGAGGGGTTTTGTTGAAAACTCTGGTGTACTGCCGCAAGTGTTTGTCGAAACTGAGGTAGGGCGGGGCAATGATCAGTATAGTTGCCATACTCTGAACATATGGCACATGCGAATTTGGTCCGCAACCCTTTATTGCATGTAGTAAACGACATTGTGGTGGTATTGGGTGTGCTTGATGAAGCTCTAGGTGATGTAGTCGCGTGGGGAGGGGATGTGGTCACACGGGGGAGTTGGATGAGATTGCGTAGCTCGGGGAGAGAGGGACATCGATTAGTGGGGTGTCCTTCTTTCTCGCAAAGTGCACAAGGAAGTTGGATGCGAGGAGGGAGATTATCTTCAGTTGTCATTCCATTGGAGGATACAACACATACTTGTGCTGAGGGATGGAGGAGTAGTGGTGCTTCGTGGTATGTCCCTAGAAAGGATGGGTATTTGAAGATTTTGGGGCCCATCTCAATGAGTGGATAGGCATCGGGATTAGTGTGGATGAAAGGGAGGTTTTTATCGATGTTGGATGAAGGGTTAGGCTCATAATGTGATACTTGATCGATGGTAATGATCTTTCTGTTATGGGGAAACATCATGGTTCGGAACATAGAAGAGGCGATGACCTTCATAGCATACATGTAGCTATGACAAAACAAGATATTGTAGTCAAGCAGGGCATTGATAACCTCAATTTCAATCAGAACGATTTTTCCCCCGAGCTCGACGGGGACATTTTGGAAGAGTCCTTCGGGGGATGAGGGTCTGTCATCGTAGGCTCTTAAGGTAATGGAAGATGGTATGAGTTCAGGGGAACCAAGTTTCTGCCATACAGATTTGGACATGATACAGGTGGATGCGCCTTCATCAATGATGCACCGATGAATTGTAATGTTCCGAATTTTTTTAGGGATTTGAAAAGCAATAAGAGTGGGGAGGTGAGGTTCTCTGCTGTCGAGATCAAATATCATGAATCGGGTATCAGTAAGATCGACTGCTCCCAGGGTGGAAAGTAAGGACTTCCATAGAGTAGGAAAAGTTTGAAGGATTCTAAGACTGACATGGTAGCCGGAGATTATGCCAAGTCATAGACCAAACTGTAATTATGAGCATGCCCTAGCCTAAGGATTGTGGAAATTCCTGCACAATGGGATGCAAGGAATACAAAGGGGGGTTTCAGTATTAGGGTGAGGAATCGTGAAAGGGGGTCCAGTTGTGACTGGAATTTCTTTTGAGTTGGGGGGAGAAGAGTCAAGGGGTGTGTTATACTGACGACTGTGAGTTTGCAGAAGGACTTTGTCCTCACTGGTAAGGAGGATAATGTGATCGGCAGAGGTGCACGTATTGGGATATGGTCCCAACTGTGGTGGGGTAGGCTACATGTCTGGTTGGGTATTTATCACCCCTTGGTATGGGATGGGGTTTTGTAGCACAGCTAGGGGTTGTTTTTTCACATATGATTGTGAGGCTTGTGGAGGGGCAGGCGGTGTTGAGGGACGTGGTCCATTCACAAAGTCTTTCATCCATTTAAAGTCAACGATTTGGGGGAAATGGTGAGTATAGTGACCAAACTCACCGCAAAGGGCACAAGGGAAGGTGGTCCTAATATTGTTGTTGTTCCTTCCGTGGCATTTTTTGTTGTTTCCCCCTTGTGGGTTTTGATTCCCCTAGTTTTGGTTACCCCTGGAAGACTGGTTCTAATGGGGTTGGTTCTGGTTTCTTCCTGATCCGGGATTATTATTGTTCTGGTTTTTTCCTTTCTTTCTGGCATTGTTCAATTGATGGGATGGATTTTACATGCTCAGGTATTCTAAATTTTGATATTGCTGAATGGGAGAAGGTTGAACAAAATTAACCCCAACGTGTGGTGGTCCTTTTGGTGGATCCATGGGATGTGGGGAGCCATAAAATGGAAAGTATGAATTATTTTATGGCGATGATCCATAAGGTACATAAGAAGGCATGACGCTTTCACTAGTGCTTAGGGTATAGGTTGAGGTAGAGGGAGTACCGACACTTGGTTGGATAGGTGGAAGGATTAGGGGTGTCGGCAGGGGTCCAGTTATGGGTGGAGGCAGGGAAGTAGGGTATGGTTGTTGATAAGGGGGAGGAGGATAATAAGGGATTCCTCCATATGCCAACGGATATTGAGGTGTGCCATACATGGGCAATTTTTGAGGTTGTGGGTTGTGGTGTGTAGTGTTACCAATCAATCCTTCTGTTGAGTGAGACATCCTAGGTTTGTCTTGGCCAAATGGAAAGGGTCTAGGGGCATCTGGGAGTACTATGTATAGGTATCTGGACTGGGCGTAAATGAGTTTGAACTGTTGGGTCTTGCTAATGGCTTCTTCCTCAGTCTGGGGGAAGGTGGCGGCCACATCTTTGGCAAGGAGGGAAACAAGTGATTTGAGGAACCAATTGAGACATTGTTGGGGGGTAGCGTCAGCTTTGCAGAGGCTATGTCTCCGACGCCATTCGTGGATGTGGTCGGAAATATGTGTGGAGGTGGTTTGTTTGAAGTCTGAGAGTAGTTCAAGGCCATTGTCATGAAAAACGGGTAATTGAAAGAAGGTCAAAAATGCTTTGGCTAAGGATTCAAAAGCCGCGTGGGACCTAGATTTTTCTTCTACATACCATTTGGCTAATGGGCCAGTGAGTGTTCATTGAAATAACCTCAGTCGGATGGAATCGTCCATGATGTTGTTTGAAGAACACCATAGGTGAAAGGTCGTGATATGGTTGGCAGGATCATCTCCTGCTTTTCCTTCAAACTTAGGGATGTCTGAAGGGAGTTTGGTAGGCATTCCAGGCCATGTGCGGTTATGCAATATGGGATCACTGGTGAGTTTAGTCAGATCTGGTATGTTGAGGGAAGCCAAATATGGCATATGGGGTGGTGGCGGAGGATCAATTCCGGACATAGTGTGAGTGTTCTGAGTACCTGACCCTTGGAGGGGACTAGGTGGGTTTGTACTTCCTCCTTGAGAAGAATTTGATCTTTCGTTTCCGTATAAAGGAGAGCGAGTGGAAGGTGGACCTTGGGATTTGGACCTAACTAAGGTGGAACCAAGCAACGTTGATCCCAAGACAGTAGCACTCATAGGGGTGTGAGAAGCTGGAGATGATGAGTTGGCAAGACTTGGAACTCCCCCTAGAATAGGAGGGAGATTTAGCAAGCATCTAGAACGACGAGGGTTATGTGGGTCCCCTATGATTTCTGACTAGCTGAGTGAATGTGTACGAATGGTGGTGAGAGAAAATAAATAAACAAGAGCCTTTGCTGCAATATTTGAACCTACACAATATATATCCAAATCAGATGTAATCAGAAGGGCATCATAGATAATGTGTTTTGATAAAGAAGAATATATGTGGATGGGTGGACTTTGTCCGCGTGGGGGAACAAAGAAAAAAAATGCTTGTGTCCTAAAAAGAAATAACGTCCTTCCTCTCAAAATAGCACTGGACCTTCCAATAGCACTCGACAGTGGGGTCTGAAGACACCAGAAGAGAAACTAGTGAAGGATGAAGCGATCAGTTATAATGAGGGGTAGAGGGGGCATATCTCGAAAGAACTGGCGATATTTCCCAATAGCCACAGAAAATCGGATCAAGGTGCAATTGCAGCCCACAATCGCCACCTGGGTAGATGTCCTAAAATTTGGTCAGTAGGTACCTCAGTCAAAGTGCAGCATTTAGATTTTCGGCCTAAGAAATGGGTCACAGGATGGATCCCTCAAGGGGGGACTTACAGAACAACCGAACCTCAGCCTTCAACCCTTCATGGGTATCTCCTTGCCTTATGGTGTTAGGAACACTTGACTTGGAGGATTTACAGTTCCCTATTTGACAACTTTTATTGTTTTGAAAAATGTGAGAACCAGATAACGGGGAGTTTTTTGGATGCCTATCCCTGAAATCCTACCTAGACTAAAAGATTTATTTTGGCACCTCCTGTGGAGGAAAACTTAGTGAGTTTTTAGAAAAAATTTAGATGTGGTTGTTTGAGAGATTGGGGGTGTGAGCCAATCTCGTTAAAATTAAGTGGGAGTGGATAGTTTCATCAAGAAAAGGGTGGGGTGTTTCAGAATCCCTTTGGAGGAAACTTACTTCAACCTCCACGTTTTGAGATGAAAACTTTGTGAGTGAGAAGTGACTTTTGTGTGTGAATGAGTGAAAGTGTGCCAATTTTTTAATGAATTAGGTGTCACCTTACTGCATGTCGACTTCACTTGGTCCTTGCAAGTCTTTGATTACCTAATTAACTAAATGTCATTGGTACAAACTTGCGGAATTCAAAAGTCCCTAGGAAGCTAGCATGTGGACATGTGGGTCCTTTACTATTCCTTTAACTCCCTAATGTGATTTAATCTAAGAAAGCTTTGAAATTATCCTAGATTGTGAACATGTGGGCATGTATGGGCCATTTACAAAACCTTTAAGCTTCCCTATTGATTTAATCTAAGAAAGTAAATTTCAACACTATCCTATCTTTGTAGCATGTGGGACTGTATGGGCCCATTACAATTCTGATATGTGTTTGAAAAATAAACTAAGAGGAGTCTCGAGGGGGTTGTTGTCCTCTCCTAAAAATTTTGTCTTTTTAAGAGAGATGAAATTGTCTCTCAACCTCTTTCTAATTCTCAAGATCACTTTGGATCACGAGAGAAGAGCATACTCAATGATTGATATCCAATTTCTAGTCCCAATGCAAGTTTTATATGTGATGTAGAATGATTCCAACTTATTTTTTAGTCAAAGCAAGCCATCCATGTGGCGAAATAAAAGCAAAAAAAAAAGAGGAAAAATAATGGTTTTTAACCCCTAAGTGCCTATGTGTTTTGACTAATCCCTTTATATGAGAGGGAAGGTAAGTGTGGTGAAAATTACAACATGCATGGAATCATCTTTAAGAAGGCTATGGGCCTTCAACAGATCATAAAAAATCTTACAATGTGTATTTTGTTGCACAGGTGCGCGAATCTCAGACTAGACAGAGGCACTCTGAGCGCCAATACGCGAACTAAAAAAAACTTTTGAGTGCAGGTGCATAGAAGTCGTTGAGTAATACAGTGATTTTGGCGCATGTGAACACGATGCATGACTGTGGGCCAATAAACCCACGTACAATTGTCACATGGCCATGAAGAAAATTATGGATGGAATTCTCTCAACTCAGCTTTGAATTTTATGTTTTGCAGGTCGACTTGGGCCGGTTATGGTACCTGCAGGCTAAATAAATAGAAAGAAGAGCTAAAATAACCCAAATGGGCTAGGAAATTGATACCTTTCCCCAGTTGAGTCGCCAATCTGTTGCGCCTCTTTTGTGACCTAAATGAGCAAAACAAAGGTGCTTACAAGCTTATTTGGGTTAGCTAAGAAAGACAGCAGTAAAGGAAAGGATTAGAAGAATAAAGCATAAAAGACTAAGCTAAGAATTAAACTAGGAATGATAAAAACAATTAAACTAAAGTGCATAAGGACATAAGAGAAAGAAACAAACAAGACACATGTCACCAATGGAAAGGATTGTATTAGTGAAAAGAAAACACCAAAGAGAAAGGGGGAATTTGGGTCCCTTCTTCCTCCAGGGGAGGGCTCTTGGACCCCCAAGATTGAGCTCTTCTTACAACTTGAAAACTTGAAAGAAATGGTGAAAGAATCCCAATCTAATCCACTCAAAGGATGATGTGAATAGCTCCAATGGAATTGTGTTAGTATGCTCTTGATGAGAAAAGAGGATTCCCCAAGAGAATAGCAACAGCATAACCTTACAAATGAATTCCTTGAAAATGTAGTGCACCCATGGCCTTCTTTTATAGCACCTCTTTGAGGTATTATGCAACCTACTTTTAGTGTGAACAAGTGGTCTTTTAGGGCACCTTTAGGTCTTTGACTAGCCACCCAGCCGGATCCAGCCAAGATTTGAATGTCAAATCGACTTGGAAGCTGAACCAGAAGTGGGTGGGAGGCCGACCAACATCATAAATGCATCGGTCTCAGGTGTGCGCAGCTTTTAGCATCCATAGTCGTGCATTGTACGCATGTGCTCTTTTCCTGCATTTATTTATGGCGCATGTGTGTGCGCTGCCTGTATAGCATAGCGCATCATGATTTGATAACTGGTTGTATAGTTTTGGACCCTTTGGAAATTATTTTTTGGTAATTTTGGTCCATGGGTGAACTTAATAGTTGTTTGAAGATGTCGGATTCCTGTAACCATTTGTGGATGAAATTTTAGTGATAACACCTTTCTTCATGTATGAGTGCATTTTTTTCTTTTGGAAATATATAATCGGCTCCCTCTATAATCCATGCTTCCATCTACATCCTTATTTCCTTCGGCAAGGTGTCATAAGTATTTCTCTAATTTCTTCTTGATTGCTGACTTCTTCTTATCTTTTACTTCTTCTCTTTTACTCAATGATTGATCTTGATTTTAGCTTGTCTTGCAGTTGTTACTTATGTAATAACTTCCACATGAATTGTTTGATGTACTTCATCCTTTCATTTTTATTGTCTGACTTGTATTCAGAATGATAGCAATCCATTTTTTTTCTTTCATAGGTATAGTTTCTCCTTCAACACATTATCTTCTAAGAAGTAGATATGCAAGATATGTACAGAAAACATGGTATGTACAAGAACTATGAAGAGTATTGTTATATTGTCTTAGAAGAAGAAGTTTGTTTTATCCTGCTTGATCTTCTCTGTAGGTTCCTTTTCTTTTGAAAATGATGCTTCGTGTGTCCCCTTCCTTTTATTTATCTCGGGACAATGATTCTTGTAGTGACCATACTTACGACAGTTGAAGCATTGTATTTCTAACATGTCTTTCTCTTGATTTGGCTTCTTCCTTGAACCAAACTTCCTTTTGTTCCTGAAATTATTGAATCTTTCTGTAAAGGCTTGATCATCGTACTTATTTTGGGGTTTATCTTTTACACTGATCCTTGATTCTTCTTGAGCACAACAAGTCCAAAGTTTTTTAAATGTAGGATACTCCTTCCTTGTTTTCATGCTTGCGGAAAATGCATCCCATGTCTTGGGAGGACCATTGAGTACTATATTTACGTTCATTCTCTGAAATTATATCTTCAATAGCTTGTAGTTGATCTCTTAACTGAGAGATCCTCACAAAGTATGATGGTATGTTGTCATCATCACTCATCTTCATGTCACGGAGCTCATTCTTCAGACTCATTACTTGTCCAATGTTTTTGACTGAGAAGAGGTTTGTTAGGTCATCGTACATCTTATTTGATGAGTCAATATGGGATATGTAGGGTATCAAGTGGTATTTTATAGAGTCCACTATGATACTCATGGCATTGATGTCACTGTCTTTGAACTTCTCCATAACTGCAACGTTCTATGGTTCCTTCTCTTTTCCTTCTTCAAACTCTGGTTCCATGATCTTTCCTTTCACGATATCTAGCACTTTATTCTTGGCAAGGATGACGTCAATCCTTGTCTTCCATGCTCTGAAGTTAGAAGATCCATCTAACTT
>SNQJ01S0225879.1:0-14656 GCA_010110895.2 Picea sitchensis | reverse complement strand
GCCTTCGTCAGAAGAGGAATCTCCCCCAGAAGATGAAGGAGATGAAGGAGGTGGTGAAGGAGGTACCCAGATCCTCCTGCAGCAGGATTTGTGTCTGGATCTGTTGGATTCACAGTGAGGTCTATGTCACCTATCTGTTCTATGATGTCAGAGAATTCTAAAGGTTGACCCCATGGGCAGTTTGGTTTCCTAAGACTAGCTAAGGCACTATGTGTTCTAATAAGAGATTGACGAACGATTTGTTGGGGATCACCACCTGTAGGATTAGGGGTTGCTGGCTCAACTGTGATCTGTGGATCTTGAGTTGAAGTAGTTGTTGTTTGAGGGGGGATATTATCTTGTGAACGAATTCTAGTCACTATAGGTGTGCGATTAGGTGGGGGAGGAGTCTTGCAACCACCTCGTGCCATAGTCTAAAGTTACACATCGTGCTAGAAGGATGGCCTGAACTTAATTAATGTCATGCGAAATTGACCATCCGTCAACTCTACCCTCCTTGCGGGAGCCATGCGCAGTAAAGGTGGCGTCTGACAAGGATTATCCGTTCGAATTTGGCTAAAGGGACACCATACTTTGGATGACTGAACATGCCTCTGTGAGGCGAATTTTCTTGACTATATAAACTCAGTCTTCGTATTTTGTATCTATCGATGGTAGAGCACAACTCCCGATTGTAAAGTTTTAACAGACTCTAGTTCTCTGGTTATGTATTGGTATGTAAGATTTCTTGTTTAATGACAGACAGTCTTCTCACTCCATCTGGTTTTCATATCATACTGAGAGAGTTCGTGATCGACTAATTCGTGCGAATGGTTGCAATTATGTTATGATAAAGGATTTATTGTTGCATTGTTGTATTCTCCAGTTTTCTGCATTTGAATGTAAGAAGATCTTGCGTTTAGATGTTTTCCTCTACAGTCTGTTAGATACCTGATGTTTATGACAGACCCTTGCATCTTTCTGATACAAGTCTTCCCCCTACTCACCCTTACTACAACTCACTGTCTCAAGTTATCTAAGACCTCATTTGCCCATGCATGTCTAGCCTAGTTTCGGAGTTAGAGCCACATCGTCTTGAGTTAACCTCCATTTGATCATCCCATTAAAAAAATCATGACACAAATTGATGGGCGTCGGGCTCTGCTCCTACTGCAATCTAGGGGTGACTTCCGACGCTAACATTTCTGACACCATTTCTGGGGACGAAGTTGAAGATTTTCCTTGGGCAGAATGACATTGAGCCTCTGATTCTGAAGGTGCATCAGACATCAAAGCCCTTCAAGACTGCTACTGTGCACCTGGCGACTCCACTGTGGTGACTCCAAGGTTTCCACATCATTTTTTTAGCTGTGGATACTGTTAGCACACCTGAAAGCTGACCCTAAGGAGCTTTCTTGAGAAGGTTTCAACAACTGCTTTCTCAGCTCGAGAAGCTTCCTGGGGTAACAACAACGTTAGGATCTGGCCTTTGATGGTGAACAAGGACCAGACACATTCGAAGATGCGCATCTTTCACCTGGCGAATCCATGATTCAAGGATCGATTGGTGACTCCACTAGTTCGATATGGAGAAAATCCTTGCTCGCAGGTTTTCTCCTTTTATTTTTTCTGCTATTCCTAGTTTTCCTAATGTTGCCCCCTCTCTGAATGAATGGGGTGATTATTTGCCAATATTTGGAAAATGTGAAGAGGACAACCCTGCTCAGCACCTTAGTGAGTTTCATGAACTCATGCGTCAGTGGGATATACATCATGAGGATGTATTACTTAAGATGTTCGTTTTCTCGTTAGCAGGGGATGCACGTAAATTGTATCATTCTTTACCCCCTGCTAGCATTTCTTCACTCTTAGAGTTTCATGCAACTTTCATCAAATATTGTCAGGCGTTTTATCCCTCCAAGTTAATTTGTCATAACTATGGTGAGGGATACCACAACTCTGTACAAAATGAATTTATTTCTGACATAGGCTGTGAGGATAATCCTAATGACCTGGATTGGAAATCATTCCTTTCTCCTCCCCATTCATCTGCATCAGAGGAGTGTTATGGAAGTGATGAAGATCCCAGGGAGGAAGAAGACACCCTGAGTGAGCTGAGGGAACACGTGAAGTATCTCTCTGTTCAATTAGAAAGGTTGAAATCTGAAGACTGTGCAGAGGATTTTCTAGCCTGGGAGGAAGAAGATGACCTGAGTGAACTAGTGGAGCAGGTGATATTCCCCACTCCCCAATGTGAAAAATTGGAATCTGAAGACAACGAAGAGAATTTTCCATTCTTCGAGGCAGATGATCTAAGTAGCTCTTTTGAAGAGATTATTGAAGATTTCTTGGATGCGTTAGCATCTTCCCCCGATGAGCCTGCTGTCTCATATTTAAAAGAAGAAGCCATTGTGGAAGAAGATTTATCTTTCTTCCTTCATGAGATTTACCATGATGTATTTACATTTTGGATTGAAGAGAAGGATCGGGAGACTGTTCCCATTTCACAAGATGGGGGAGTGCATGGAAAAGAGGAGGAGGAACTAGAGGAACGACCGAGCGCAAATTTATTTTTCTATCCAGAGCTAGTCAGCGAGAAGCCACCACCCAATATCAGTGAGCCTACGACAATTTTCCACTCACCTGTGCTTGTCAGAGATATTCAGCCACATGAGAACAATTGTGTAGCAGAGGAGGCTGCCTGTCGCCAATTTTCTGAAATTTGCCGCTCATTCTATGATCCTGTCAGCGAGTACATGGAGTGGCATTTCCCCTATGCCTTGGAGCCTCCCTATTTCATCTCAACTCCAGCCTGTAAGGAGGAGTTGAATAATGTAACCATTCTATTATCATGGTTACACCATCTGTTGATGATCATTGACAGAAGGAAGGAGCTTCTATCCAGGAAGCTGCTTGAATGGCTATGGTGGAAATATGCTTTCACCTATCCCCATGTAAAGTGTTTTATTAGTTTAGGATTGTATATAAATAAGCTCCTTTGAGAATGTATCTGTATTTTGTTGCTTTTATTTTTCAGCTTGTATTTTCAGCAGTGGGATGTTTTGAGCCTGACTCCATGGCCCAACAACAAGGCACTGAAACTGCAAAATGAGTCCTTAGAGAATCACAGGGACGACTCTAGCCCCCATGGAGCCTAATGTTAGCAACATTACTTGTCTTCGACATCGGGATATTCAGGTCTGTAGGTTGCACGAGGAGCGCCCAAGCGCGACACATAGAAGAAGTCCTTTTCGGACTTAAAATCAAGCGAGCGGGAAAAATTATGGTGTCAACGGTCCGGATCCATTCATATGAGCAGATCAACGGTCGGAGGGAAATCGTTGGTGACAGAGTTGCACCAAGATTAGGCACAATGGATAGAACCTATACTGCATGCAAGAAAGATAGTATTCGTCCATCCAAAAGATGCGTGGCACGAGATCTAGTTGTGTCAACGATTCGACATTCGGGAGTTCAAGGGGTGAGGATTATATGTTGTTCTGCATCTCGAAACCCCGAACCTTGAAATCCCTGAAAGCGCCCAAAGTCGGGCCCGCAGTATCATGAAGCAACCTCAGCCGTTCATCCATAGGAGACACCTGGCGCACGATTAGGGTTCCTCGCTGTTTCGCCCCTCATGATTTCAAGGCGCGAAGATCAGCTCCATTGCATCCCGATGCACGAGGTGCTAGGAGTGTCCAATACCCGGGCCCACAGTATCGCCGAGTGGATTCAGGGTCATCATATCTCAGAGGGACACGTGGCACCAGATTGAGCCGTCTCGGCATTTCGCTCATCGCGTTTTCAAAAAGCAGGGATTATCCCCCCCCACATTCGCAAATGCCGAAAGTGCCTTAGGAATAAGCACATGGTCACAGCCCGTGGTTACTTAGGGAAAGAATGAATCTATGTAAAGAAGGCCAAAGGCACCGAGTTTAGTACCAGAGGGGATCATCACGATCTCCATGCATCATCTGATGCACCCTCGATCTTGGTGTTCGCTCAGAGTAAATGAAGATGAGGACGGGTGGTTGAAGCCTCCTGTCATTCATTAAGTGTGAGTAATGGAAAGTCTAGCAAGTGGTCTCCTCAAAGAGGTCCTACGTGTCGGTTGTTCCAAATAAACCATGCCGAAGTCCTCGACTAGACAGGGAATTCTGCACATGCTAGCTCAACGCTTAATGGCTCAGCTACCCTCCTTGCAGGAGCCATGTGCAGTAAAGGTGGCGTCTGACAGGGATTATCCGTCCGAATTTGGCTAAAGGGATACTATACTTTGGATGATTGAACATGCGTCTGTGAGGAAAATTTTCTTGAGTATATAAACTCAGTCTCCGTATTTTGTATCTATCGATGGTAGAGCACAACTCTCGATTGTAAAGTTCTAACAGACTCTAGTTCTCTGGTTATGTATTGGTATGTAAGATTTATTGTTTAATGACAGACACTCTTCTCACTCCATCTGGTTTTCATCTCATATTGAGAGAGTTCGTGATCGACTGATTCGTGCGAATGGTTGCAATTATGTTATGATAAAGGATTTATTGTTACATTGTTGTATTCTCCATTTTTCTGCATTTGAATGTAAGAATATCTTGCGTTTAGATGTTTTCCTCTACAGTCTGTTAGAGACTTGATGTTTACGAAAGACCCTTGCATCTTTCTGATACAATTCTCCCCCCTACTCACCCTTACTACAACTCACTGTCTCAAGTTATCTAAGACCTCATTTGCCCATGCATTCCTGGTCTAGTTTCGGAGTTAGATCCACATCGTCCTGATTTAACCTCCATTTGATCACCGCATTAAACAAATCATGACACAAACTGATGGGCATCGGGCTCTGCTCCTGCTGCAATCCAGGGGTGACTTCCGACGCTAACAACCTCTACTACAAACTTGTCATTATCCAATCCTAGAATTTGACTAAGTATGGAGCAGGACCACTGGACCTCAATAACCATGACGCTTACACTGATAGGTAATGAGAGACTCTCAGAATGATGTTCGGGGTTAAAAGTGTTGGATTACTGATAGGGGGAATGAATCAGTAATAACAAAATTATAATCCTTTTTCTTCAATTAATCCAAGTGTTATATCAATGTAGAATTATTATCCAATAATGAGCAATAAGAAATGAACAATCACACACATACATAGTACATAAGTGTTTTACGTGGAAACCCAAATCGGAAGAAAACCACAGAATGTTTTTTCTTATATGTCTTGAAGAATTACATTTATTGGAAGCACCAAATTCCTTTGTTTTCTAGCTGCAACTGGAAGGAGGCTCCAACCCCCTAGATTCTTAGGCTACAACCTGAGGGAAGCTCCAACTCCCCAATTGTCTGGCTACAACCAGAAGGAGGCTACAAGCCCCTATGTTCTCTGACAACAACCAAAAGGTGGCTACAATCACCTGTCCTTTCACTGTCCAACCACCCTGAAGTAGAAGTAGAATGATGGAACCATTGTAACACTATCAATGTGAGATATACTACTGTAAACCTATACCAATAAACATGAACCATGCATCAACCTTGCATTAACTTGTACCTCAACCTATAATCAACCCGTACCATAAACAAGTGCAACCAACCATTGAGCAAGTATGTACCAATCATATGTCAACTACTCATCAACTATGATTCATCAATATGTACCAACATCATCAACCATACACCTCATGTATGCGCCAACTCATCAACTACCTATCTCAACCATGTACCCAACTTGTACCTCAACCAAAATCCCTCTTCAATTTCATCATCCAAATATGATTTATAAATATGTAATAGACCTATTTTATATGATCACATACCTTCAAAACTTCCTTAACTTTAAATAACAAGAGACTAGCATTTACATCAAACTTTTCTTTAGTCTCACATGACTAGTTTTGGATTAGTCAAAAACCCTAACTTGAAATAATCATAACTTTGTACTTGTATTGAAAAAAGATATGCAATTGATACGCAAAGTTTTTCATTGTGTTTTACGCAATTCCTCCAGGTTTCACTACTTGGAACCTCTCAGAAAAGTAGTTATAGCAAAAATGTCATACCTTGTTGAATTATGGCTTATTCTAGAGAGAGACCTTGTAGAGCGTGCCTCGCATGGAATATTTGTTGAATCCATGCAAAAAGGTTAGAAAACATACTAAATATTGTATTCTAACCAAAACATTTGGTATTAATAAATTTGGATCTGTTATGAAGAAGTTAAGACTTTTTACCCGAAACACTTGTGTTTGACTAGTTTCACGACTAGCCACAAACCCTATTTTCCACGGAATGTAACTCCAAAAATACAATGACCCACAAGCTATTTTTTTTACCACAGATACCTAGATATGTTTCCTCAATGGAATAAAAATTTTACAGTATGAATCATTCTAGAAAAAACATTATTGCGAAAATGGTGATATGACCTGTAAATAACATACCTTAGAAAGCATCATCAAAATAATTTTTCCTTCCTTGAATTTCGGCCTTCTTTTCTTCACCTTCCCTCATAAATTTGGCTTATATATCCTTTGGTTACCTCAGAAAAGTATAGGTATTCAATATCCTCAAGTTTTTCTAAAATGAGAGAGCCTTTCGTCTTATTTATACTCTCCAAGTAGCTTCCTTAAAAACATCTTATAGGTCACTTTGCCCACTTTCCTTATTTTAGGGTTAACCCACTTCTAATTTCTCCATTAAATTTATTATTTAAATAATTTATTTTGTATTCAATTTGAATTATATTACACTCATCAATNGGCTACTTTGACCTTTTGGGGCTTCTAGATGACATAAGAGGGTCCTCCAACTTCGTAAGGCCATAACTCTCAAACCGTGAGGAGTTATGTGACGTTCCACATACCACCAGAAATGGAGTGACATGTACCATCCATATAGAATAGTATTACCTGCAAATATATCAAAACTCATACCATTATCCATCCAAAAAACGTGATTCCATTACCCAAACATGGGTTCTCCAACTTCTCATGGCCATAACTCTCTAACTGTAAGGAGTTATGTGATGCTCCACATACCATAAAAAATGGAATGACAATAAATATCCATATAGGATAGTTTCAATGACAAATTCACTAACCTTCATCTCATTATTCCACAAATAAGCATGGGTTCTCTAACCATACTTCTAGGATAACTCAATCCACAAAGTGTCTTCCCATGAGGGCTTTCACCATAAGCGGACCACTTTGGAGTTCATCCATTTCTACTTATTATCAACCATGACAAGAAAATAACGAGTCATTTTTACATCAAAAAATCTTGGGTCCGTTACCCAACCTTTGTGCTATGGGGCTTTCTTCAAGGGTTGACATCAATGACAACCAAGCTTAATCAACAATCTCCCCATTTGGCATTGATGACAACACTCTGATGCAATACTAAAATCATATCATTCATGCTCCCTCTGGAACCATGCCTCTTTCATTTTCATTTGATAAATCTCTCCCCCTTTGTCATCAATGGAAAATGTGTCTTTCCATCCGGGGTTGCTCCCCCTGAATGAACTGTCTTCTTATGGTGCTTCCTCATGTACATGTAAGACATATAAGATAAGCATTCAAAAGAATTCATTTTGGAGTAGAAATAACTCCTAGTCTTTGGTGAAGATACTCAAAGGATTCCTGTGGAAGTGTTTTTGTAAAGATGTCTGCCACTTGTTCTTTTGCACCCACACACTCCACTCTGATATTCTTTTCTGCAACAATTTCCCATAAAAAGTGATACTTGATTGGAATGTGCTTCACCTTGGAGTGCATCACCGGATTCTTTGAGATATTGATGGTGCTTGTATTATCATAATAGATTGGAATGGTCTCATCATACTCAACCTACATATCTATCAGAGTTTTTTTCATCCAAAGAACCTGTGTACAACATGATGTTGCTGCAATGTACTCTGCCTCGGCTGTATATAAGGATATTGATGATTGTTTCTTGCTTAGCCGTGATACTAAAAACTCACCCAAGAAGAATGTTGCTCCACTGGTGCTTTGTCAGTCATCAATACAGCCTGCCCAATCTGCATCTTTGTAGGCAATAAGTGATAGATCCTTTCCTTTTGGATACCATAATCCAAACTCTTATGTTACTTTGAGATATTTGAAAATCCTCTTCACTGCTAATACATGTGATTTCTTTGGTGCTGCTTGAAATCATTCCACCTATCCAATGTATTACATTACATATGGATTGGATGTTGTCACATATAGTAGGCTGCCAAACATTGACTTATATTGCCTCTAATCTGTAGACTTTGAATCATCATCTTTGCTCAACTTGCAACTAGTTTGCATGGGAGTGATAACTAGTTTGCAATCTTCCATACCGAACATTTTTATCATTTCTCTGATATACTTGGTTTGAGAAATAAAAATTCCTTGGTTGATTTGGCGTATCTGAAGTCCCAGAAAGAAGGATAGTTCTCCAAGTAACGACATTTCAAATTCATTCTACATATCTTTTGCAAATTTCTGGCTTAACCTGTCATTATCACTACCAAAATAATATTATCAACATAAACTTCAATTAATAAAATATTACCTTGACTTACCTTGATGTAGAGTTTGTTGTTTGTAATTCCTTTTCTGAACCTTGCCTATTGCAGATACTTATCCAATCTAGAGTACCATGCTCTAGGAGCTTGTTTTAGACCATACAAGGCCTTCTTTAATTTACACACATAATCTGTGTTTTATGACAACTGAAATCCTTCTGGTTGTTCAATGTAGATTTATTCTTCAGGTTCTGCATTCATAAAAGATGATTTTACGTCCATTCTATACATTTTAATATTTTTGGAGCATGCATAAGCTAAAAGAAAACAGATTTCTTCCATTCTGGAAACTGGGGAAAATGTCTCTTCAAAGTCGATTCCTTCAACATGTGCATATCTTTTACATACCAATCTAGCTTTGTTCCTTGTAACCTGTCCATCTTCATCCAATTTATTCCTGAAGATCCACTTTGTGTCGATCACATTCTTATTCTTTGGTCTTGGAACCAGTTCCCAAGTGTCATTTTTATCTATTTGATCAAATTCTTCATCCATGGCCTTATTCCAAGATTCATCATTGTTGGCTTCTTCAAACTAGTTTGGTTCAATTGTAGATAAGAGTTCTAAGTGTGTTTGTTTTGGTGAATGGATTCTTCTTCTAGTCTCAACTCCTGCATCTTTGTTTCCGATAATCTGATCTGAAGGATGATTCTTCTGTACTCGTTTACTGGGCGTCTTTGGAGACACTTGCTGAACTTGCTCTTCTGCTTCTATTGGATTCTCTTCATCTTCCTCTTCTACTTATTTTTCATATTCTTCTTCTTCTAAGGGATGTTGCATTGATTCATTTTCTTCATTTGATTATGGTCTGCATGTTTCATCAATTGTTACATTGATGTTTTCCACAACTTTGTTCAATCTTAGATTGTAACACTTGAATTATTTCCTTGTACTTGAGTAACCAACAAGTACTCCTTTGTCCACACAAGATTTAAACTTTCCCTTTCCGCCATATTCTCTTTTGATATAGAATTTACTTCCAAAAACTCTGAAGTGCTTTAACAATTGCTTGGATTACTTTCCATAGTTCCTAAGGCATTTTTTCAGTGTTTTTTATGAGCATTAATTTGTTTTGGATGTGAACTGTTGTATGAACCGCCCGTGTCCAAAAAATATCTGTCAATTTAGAATCCATTAACATTGTTCGATCCATTTCCTGTATTGTCCTTGTAATGTTCCCCCGACCACCCACAGGCTGGGAAATGCCACTCCAGAGAAATCTCTCATGCTATGATACCAGTTGGTAGCATCTCCAACCTTAAAGAGACCGACCATGCTACTCTAGGGAACACTTTCATTCTCTTACTATGGAACATACGGTAACATACCCAATATTCAACTGAGCTATGCAACACAAATTTTCTCTTCAAACTGCATGCAACATAAACATATAAATACAACTCTTTTTGCGGAAGAATTACATATAAATGTAAAAAAACTGATACATTCTGTAATATACAATTTCATATTGACATAATAGTAAACAAAGATATGCATCATATATAGGGAAATACCCATAAACATACAAACAATTATATTCACATATATCATAAAATGTAACATAAGCATGTAAATAACAATGCAACACATAATTTGATCATACAATTGGTACTTATCTTGGAAATATTGTCACCAACTGTGTACAGATCGTCCACGAACGTCTAGCCTTAGACTACACTATTCATCACTCTCAATAGTGAGTCACCCCTGAGCTAGGGATGAAATCCACCTAGGTAAAGGGGTTCCTAACCAGGCTAAGGCTCATGGACAACAAGAAATATCCCATATTAGGTGCTCACTCAACTAACAACCTACATCCTCTCATTCCCCACATGTCTGTCCCACCCAAGGAAGTGTTCCCCTTCTCTGCTCAACAGTCCCTCGGCTGTCCCACTTCCCTTCCAGGGCTTCAACAATAGGCCATACCAAAAGTCTCGGAGAACTGTAGCTATAGTTTAGCACCTTCGAAAATAAATCCCTAGCAATTCTCTCGCTCGGAGAATTGCTCACGAGCCTGAAAACCTGCTTCTTTAATACCGCTCCAAGATAACCAAGTACACCAACTGAAAAAAAGTTATGGAAATAGGATCAGATATGGTGAAATGGATTTCTCCAATATAATGAACTGTGTGAGTAAAAAATGTCATGGAATCATTGACTGGATAACTGAGTAATGGAAGGAGTCACCATGAAACTGATTATGAAAGTGATTGTGAGAATGATGGTCAAGCTGCTGGTAAGAATCCCCGTGGAAAAGTGACCAAATGAGCTAAGTCCCCATGATATGAATGCATGTCCCCAACTTGACACTTTTCATATCGGAAGTTACTTTGGTCCACTTGTCCCCAAGTTTAGAACCTAGGATAAAATAATTATCCCTACTTTATGTTTTAGGAAATATTGGTATAATATTCCTTTTTGTCTTAATCTCTGTAGCTTAGCCCTTTCCCTTAACTTTTGGCCCTTCCTTTACCTAAATATTTAATTTTAGTCCCCCATCTCTTTTATCGTGGTTAGTCTGTGTGCAGTGATGTATTTTATATTAATCATGAGACATGTACAAAATAGGCACACTGGCCTTTAATATCTAGATGCTTTGGCCTAATACCAAAACATAAGCATCCCAACTTATAATAACTGGCTCACCAGCCTATAACACATATCATATACATGAGGCTCCCTGACCTCCATACTGCGCACACTTTAGTTAATGAGTGCAGTATCTGGGAATGTGTACACTACATCTTTTACTGTGCAGTGCATGGGTGCACTATGCCATGAAAGGTGTATTACAAAATGATGTCATAACAACTCACCATCTTAATTATAATTACTTTACATTTACAATTGGGTTCGACCGAGGGATATTACAATCCACTCCCCTTATTTATGCACTATCCTCAGTGCATCATATACCCATATACAACAAAACTTTTCAAAATTACTCAAAAAGATGCAGGTATTCCATCTGCATTGCATCCTCATTCTCCCAAGTAGTGTCCTCAGGATCGTACCAGGTCCATTGAACCTTTACAATCCCTATGGCTCAGTTCCAAATCTTCTTGATGTTCCAGTCCAAAATGCACATCGGATGCACTTGAAAATCGCCTTCTTGCTCCACCCGAATCACATTCCAATCAATAACATGATTAGCATTAAGTATATATTTCTTTAGCAATGATACATGCAAGACATTATGAACAGACATAGATGGAAGCAATGCAATCATATAAGCAACTGGACCAATCCTCTCTAGGATTTCAAATGGCCCACAAAATCTAGCTTCCAACTTGGCGCAGCTTCCTAGCTTCAGGTAACTCCTGTTAGCTTTTACTTTCAGGAAATCATGATCACCCACTTTGAATTATCTATGGGTTCTGTTCTTATTGGCGTAAATTTTTTGCCTATCTTGGGTAGCTTTTAAATTCTTCTTAATTTTTATCATTTGGTCCTCCATCTCCTTAAGAAACTCTGGCCCAACTACTGTCCTATCAGCTGGATTGTCCCAAGTCACTGGATTATTGCGCTTTCTACCGTAAAGTGCTTCAAATGGGCTCATCTTCAATGATGCCTGATACCCATTGTTGTAAGCAAATTCTACCAGGTGTAGGTAGTCTTCCCATTTTTATGGTTTGTCCATCACATACATTCTCAGTATATATTCTATCACTCTATTCACCCTCTTTGTCTGTCCATCAGACATAGGATGATAAGATGTACTAAAGTTCAGATTCATTACGAATCCTTTTAACAATCCTTTCCATAAATTTGAGGTGAATTTCGAGTCTATGTCGGACATAATTGTTTTAGGAATTTCGTGCAATCGCGTCACTTCCTTCATGAAAATATCAGCAACATTTGCTGCCTTGTGAGTAGTTTTCAGTGGAATAAAATGGGAATCTTTCGTAAGCTTGTCCACCACCACCATGATCGAATCATGAAGATTTCTTTTTTTGGGCAATCCCATAATAAAATCCATTGTCACCACTTCCCACTTCCATTCAGGAATGGGTAAAGGTTGCAACAACCTTGTTGGGTGCCTATTCTCAGCTTTAACTTTCTGGCATTTCATACATCTAGTGATGTATTCAACGATCTATTTCTTCATACCTGGCCAAAAGTAATGGCTTCTGATCGCTACGACGATTTTCTGATATCTAGGGTGCCTTGCATAAGGAACATTATGCATTTCATGCAAAATCATACGTTTCAAGTCCTGGACATTTGGAACAAAATTTTTGTTCTTTTACAACAATATTCCATCTATTCCCAAATTATAATTATCTACCTTTTGTGGCATCTTACCCTGCTATAGCATTGCTACCAATTCTTTGTATTGCAGATCTTCATTTGCAGCCTCCAGAATTTTGATTTTAATATCTGTATGATACATGCTAATGGTTGTAGCATGTAATTCATGCATCTTCCTGCTGAGTGCATCAACCACTTTATTCTCTTTCCCCTTGATATGCTTTATATCAAAGTCATATTCTCTTAGAAATTATAACCATATGCTTTTCCTAGCATTTAGATTCAGCTGATCAAATAAATATTTCAGACCATTGTGGTCTGTTCTTAGCTCAAATCTCTTTCCCATGAGGTAGTGTCTCCATTTCCTCAAGGCATGCACTATGGATGCGAACTCCAAATCATGAGTGGCATAGTTTCTTTCATGATCCTTCAACTTCCTTGATTCATAACATATGAAAAATCCATTTTGACTAAGGACTCCACCAAGTTCTTCATTAAATGCATTGGTGCATACGATGAAGTCTTCATCTGGGTCTACGATCCTTAACATTGGATCACTTGTCAATAATTTTTTCAAGTGTCGAAAACTCTTCTTGCAATCCAGTGTCCACTGAAACTTCACTCCCTTCCTTTGCAAGGAAGTGATTGAGTGTGCAATCTTTGAGATTCCTTTAATGAATCTCTTGTAGTATCATGCAAGACCCATGAATGATCTTACCTCTATGACAGTCTTCAGCACTGACCATTCTCTAATGTATTCTATCTTCTCAGGATCCACTGCTATTCCATCATGTGAAATTATATGCCCCAAATAATGAATTTTTTTATGATAAAATGAGCACTTTCTCAATTTGGCATACAACTGATGCTCCCTTAATAATTGCAATACTATTATCAAATGATGTTCATGCTCTTCCTCTGACTTAGAATATATAAGAATGTCATCCAAAAAGACAATGACAAACTTGTCCAAATATTCTTGGAAAACACCATTCATTAAGCACATGAAAACAACTGGTGCATTTGACAACCCAAATGGCACCACTGTGAACTCATAATGACCATACCTTGTCTTGAAGGTGGTCTTGCTGATATATTATACTTTAATCCTTACCTGGTGATATCCTGATATGAGATTTATCTTTGAAAACATCTTTGCATCCTTCAATTGATCAAGGGGGTCATCAATCCTTGGTAGGGGATACTTGTTCTTAACAGTCACTTTATTCAACTGTATGAAGTCAATGCACAATATTAGTGTTCCATATTTATTTCTCACAAACAAGACTAGGGCACCCCAAGGTGACACACTTGGGCATATATACCCCTTCTTCAGAATTTCTTCAAGTTGCATTTGCAACTCCTTCAATTCTGGTGTACTCATTCTGTAAGGAGTCTTTGACACTGGCATTGCTCTAGGCATTAGATTTATAGAGAAATCAATGTATCTCCTCAGGGGTAGTCTGGGTACCTCCTTGAACACATATTCAAAATCTTCCAGGACTTCATAATTATCCAAAATTGGCACCTTATCCTTAGGTATCTCCGCCAAATGAGCTGCAATTAATTGACACCCTTTTCTGTAGCATTTCTTCAGCTGCAATGCTGAAATTTCTCTAATGGTTACTGCCTTGGGAATTCCCTATACTTTCCTTAGTTTCCCTTCCTCATCTAGGCCAGTAAATTCTTTGTTGTGATAGTATAAGAGAGTGTGATGTTGGTCCAACCAATCCATCCCAATTAGACAATCATAGGAACCTAAAGGCAAGATGTTTAAATATGCCTTGGTGTTCAGTCCATTCATGTCTATGAGGCATGACTTAACCATCTCATTAACTTTTCTTC
>SNQJ01S0225878.1:0-14656 GCA_010110895.2 Picea sitchensis | reverse complement strand
ATTTCGGCAAATGAATTGAAGATGGATCCTGAGAAGGTTGAAGTAATCAGGAATTGGCCATCGCCAAGGAATGTCTTCGAGCTAAGGAGCTTTCACGGTTTGGAAAGCTTCTACAGGAAGTTCATTCGAAACATCAGTGGAATTAGTGCTGCAATGATGGACACTGTGAAAAAGCGGCATAAAATTTTTCAGTGGACGACCGAGGCTGAAAGGAGCTTCAATTTGTTGAAGCAAAAGATAACTGAGCAGCCAATTCTGGTGCTGCCAGATTTTCAGAAAACCTTCCAAGTGAAGTGTGACGCCAGCGGGTATGCTGTTGGAGGGGTCTTAAGTCAGGATGACAGGCCTGTGGCATACTACAGTGAGAAGCTGGATGATGCGAAACTGAAGTACTCCACGTACGACAAGGAGTTCTATGCTATCATACAGGCATTGAAGAAGTGGAGGCATTATCTTATGCCCAAAGAATTTGTGTTGTACAGTGATAATCATGCACTGCAATTCGTGAGTCAGCAGGAGAAGCTGAACCAGAAGCATGCGAAGTGGGTAGAGTACATGCATAATTTTACGTTTGTGATCAAGCACATTTCAGGGACTGCGAACAAGGTAGTTGACGCTTTGAGTCGAAAATGTTTATTGTTGCAGGAATTCAGGGTCAAAACGCTGGGTTTTGAAAACCTGAAAGATATGTATGCAGGTGATGTTGATTTCGGGGAAGCTTATGAAGCAGCCGAGAATCCGGTGCTCATATATAGGATCCTGTGGATAGATTTCTTGATACAGGATGGATTGTTGTTTAAAGGCAATCAATTGTGCATTCCAGATTGCTCTATGAGAGAGAATTTGGTGAAGGAAAAGCACAGTGGAGGTTTAGCAGGTCATTTCGGACATGATAAAACATTCGCCAAGTTGAGCGAATCATATTTTTGGCCAGGTATGCATGCAGACGTGAAGAGATTTGTTGACAGGTGCAGAATATGTCAGCATGCAAAGGGCCGCAAGCAGAACATAGGGTTATATCAGTCGTTACCCATACCTGAAAGACCATGGGAAGCCATTAGTATGGATTTTGTGTTGGGGTTACCTAGAACACAACGAGGAGTTGATTCCATCTTTGTTGTGGTGGACAGATTCTCGAAGATGGCGCATTTCATTCTGTGTCATAAGACCAGCGATGCAACCCACATCGCAAATTTATTTTTCAAAGAGATTGTGCGATTACATGGACTACCGAGAAGCATAGTCTCGGATCGGGATACCAAGTTCAGAGGTCATTTTTGGAGGACGCTATGGAAGAAGCTGGGAACCGATTTAGCATTCAGTTCTGCTTACCATCTGCAGACAGATGGGCAGACCGAAGTAGTCAATAGAATCTTGGGGGATCTGTTGAGAAGTTTGGTGACCGAGCATCACACCAGCTGGTATCAGATCTTACCACAGACAGAGTTTGCGTACAACGATTCTGTGAATCGGAGTACATGTAAGAGTCCTTTTCAGATTTTGTATGGGACACAGCCGCGAGGAGTATCTGAGCTCAGGGAGCCAGAACAGGCTGAGAGTAGCAGCGCGAGAGCTGAGGAGTTCGCTGAGGCGATGAAAGAACTTCACACACAGGTGAAGCAGCGATTGCAGAAATCGAACCAGGAATACAAGCGCAGAGCTGATCAGAGAAAAAGGCAGCTTCAATTTGAATTTGGATACATGGTTCTAGCACACTTGAGGAAAGAAAGGTTCCCAAGGGGAACATACAACAAGCTCAAGATGAAGAAAATTGGACCGTGCAGAATTCTGAGGAAATTTGGCGAGAATGCATATGAGCTTGAGTTGCCAGAGGGCATTGGGATATCTCCGATTTTCAATATTTCGGATTTATACTCATATAAAGTCGAAGATGCACGAGCTGGAACTGATGAACAACCAGTGGTCCAATGGCAGAAGCAGTTGCTAGTGGCACAAGAGCCTCAGATGGAGTGCATACTAGATACAAGAGTAGGGAAGAAGACCAGGAGAAAGCAGTATTTTGAATACCTGGTGAAATGGAAAGATCACCCAATGGAGGATGGTAGCTGGGAAACAGAAACAATGATTCATAAGCATGGGCGTAGTATACAAGAGCTCATGAGCAGGAGCCCATGAAATATTTTGAGCCGAGGAGTATGATGCAGGAGCATCCGCAACATCCGCAATACATCATACGAGCCAGCGCGAGGAGAAAGAGAACGTACAGCTGGATAAGCCAGCAAACCTTTTTGATTTTTAATTTTACCTTGGTATTGTTGCGCCGCCGTTTCACTAAAGACATTCAAGGCGGAACGCATTTGTAATATAATGTAGATAAGGAGGCATTTAACAGTTTTAAATGCTGGTAGATAGGGTTAGCTGTAGATTAGACAGTTTCATCTTTCAGGAGGGAAAACGAATATGGGCACCCTCCTTGTGTAAATTGAATTATTATTCAGCATTAGCAAGAAGAAGAGCAGAGCTGAGAGCTTGTGAAGAGACTCCATGTACANAATCCCATGGATGTGTTTGAGCTTTGTGTGTTGTTGATATTATGCCTTTGCATGTTTGCTTCTTTTTATGCTTATCTTCTATATGTTGCTTATGTGATTGCATATCAGTTTAGAAACCTGAGAGAATGAGTTCCAATTGTTCCTCTGCTTGAGCCAGGAGATTCCTGCATAGAGTGCAGTTGAATTCCTCCGCATAGAGTGCGTTGAGGAGGCTGAGCAGTTGAACCTTTGTTCTCTATTGCCCAGGGTCATGTTGGGTTGTTCGAACCGTGCAAGCGAGTGCAGGTCGAATTGAAGTCTCAGAGCGGAGTCTGAGAGAAGGAGGAATGGGCCGTGTTAGCAGGATTGCACAGGTCTAGACGGCTTCAACGCTTCGAGAGCTGTTGAAAGTCGAACACAGGAAGAACGTGAGAAGTCTCTGAAGGAGTCAAAGAGAGACAAAGCTCAGGAGGGATAGTTCCTTACGAGCATCTCAGGAAGGTCCTGGAAGAATACCTTTGTGTCACAGTGGAGTTCATACAGAACAAAGGTGGTGAAGCGGAGGAATTCTTCAAGAGGAAGAGAATCGACGACTTAGAGTTGTCAAGGAGAAACCCGAGATCCCGAGGACCGTCCGATCGTGGAGGATTTGCGCGGGAGATAGCCCGTGAGCACAGGTGTGGAGAACCAAATTCCATCGGGCTTCGGGGTTTCGGCACTCGGGGGTTTATAAGGCGAGAGGTTTACACCTCGTGAAATTGCGATTCGCGATTCACCGAATCAATCAGAGCCGTTGATCAGAGCAGGGACACGTGGCGTGAGGCCCCTGAGGATCGGGATTCGACATTCGGCGTTTCCAGAGACAAGAGCTTCATTCTCTTTGAAATCGTGACCGGCGATTCCCCGAGTTGATGGGAGCCGTCGATCATCGGAGGGACACGTGGCATCAGATCCCAGATATCGGGGTTCGACGTTTCGAGGTTTTCGCCACAAGAAAACTTTGTATTGTGGATCCGCGATCCGCGAAATCCCGAAGAGGACGTGGCAAGGTGGGTCCCCAAGATAGAGTGGGAGACAGGTGGCAATATACCGGAGTTCGAAGGTGGGAGGTCCAAGTCTGGACGTGTTATCGGAGTTCGGGGTTCGGGACTTGGTGGTGTCAAGGGTTCATGACATCGCATACTCTGATTTCCTGATAGGGAGATTCCCGAATAGAAGTTGTTGATCGTTGACCATCGAGGATCGGGGTTTTTTTTGTATATGAATTGTGTTCGTATGAACCGCGAACTCCCGAGTTGCGATATCCCGATTTCCGAAGAGGGAGACAGCTGAAGGAGCCTACTGTGGGTAGTGGACTCCCGAGTAGGGAGGAAGAGTACTTTGACTCTTCGGGCCCGTGTGTCGAGAAGGTCCTGGTGGGAGCAGCTTGCTCAGAGAGGGGCAGGTGGGCACCATTACTCCAGAAGTGGGCATTTCCTTGGAGATGTATGGTAACAAAGACTTCAAAAACCACTCTAAGAGGGACTCCAGAGGGATGGCTACCTTAATCATTCTCTTTCTCATCTACCACTCATGAATATGGTCAAATATATGAGTGGCCTTATTCTATTGAAAATTCAACAACATATTATTGTGAGCATCATAGTGAGTTAGGAGTTGAAAGTGATTAAGAAAGACTAACTCCAAATCATGGAATGTGCAATAGGATGTCTCCTTCAATTTAATATACCACTTAGAAGTGAATCCAATGAGAGTATGTTGAAAGATGAATAATCATATAAAATCATCATTCAATGAGTTGGATGAACACTATAAGTGGAAATTCATGACATGGTCACTATGATCTTCACCATCTTTTCCTTTGACTTTAGGAATATCCAAAGGAAATTTGGTTGGGAATGGTAGCCAATTAGGATCTTGAAACATAGGGTCATTCATCAACTTTTAAAGATCCATAAAATTAATAGTTTCCAGGAAGGGGAGCCTTGGTTGTTTCATTGTACTCCAACTTTTGGAATGGGTTCCCCTAGGTTGGTTGGCATAAGGAAATGAAGAACCTAGATTGTTACTCGCACTAGGTTGTGAGGAATAGTTCACCTAAAATCCAGGGTTTTGATAAGAAGGTTGAAATCCATGACCATAAGGACATAATCCCCCTCCAAACTGGTTATATATTTGAAAAGGATAGCTCCCAGTCGATTCCCCTTGCATGGGCATAGATCCAAGCAAGCGGTTCCAAGATGATTGGAAAGGGTTACCCAATAGTGACACCTTCGACAAAGGAAAGGGATTTCTCTCAAACATACCAAAGAATGTGATCAAGTTGGATGTAGATGAAATGTCAACAGATTAAAATCCATCACTCAGGGAAGGTACCCATCCTATAGAAATATTAGGAAATGAGGATGTAAAATCCCCACTCCTGAGGGAGGGGTTTGATGGAGAGATATGCCCCCCACACAATGAAAAAGATTAGAAGGGAGTCAAAGAACTCTCAAAATGAATGCTAGAAACTTAGAGAGTTAGTTGAGATCTAGACACCATGTTCTGCAATATGAATGACTAAATTCCAAACATAAATGCATTAAATACCAAAGGTAGTGATCATGCCACATTCAAAGGTTGAGTGGACCCAACTATTAGTGGCATGGAGATATCAACTGACACGACTCTTCTGGATTGAACCACATGATTAATTTGGTACGAGACACCAGGAGGATATATTACTTTGGATATGATTGCTGACGTGGGGATTCTAGGGATCCCCAACCCAAAAACTTCTGAAGTTCCTTCCATTAAGACCCTTATGGGATTTGTAATTCGCAAAATAATTGGACTGTTGGTTCCAGTTAACGCAGAATTAAAAGTACAAACAAAACCTTCAACTTCAAGGTTAGATATACGCATAACCTCTATTACTAAAGAGTTTGTCTCTATTTCTTCAATTTATACAAAGTCAATTGGACTAACTGGTACAAAAGTATCAGTTGGATCGATTTGATGCCTCTAAGGAGGGGGCAAAGAATTTATAGCAATTTGTTTAAGGGGAAGACCTTTAAGTCTCCACAATCAATGTAGTGGTTTATCAACCACTTTAAATAAAATATTCAAGGTGTTTGCCAACACACCCACCTAAGTCCTCTACGCACAAAGACAACACCACTAAAAAATAAAATTCCATAAAAAATATAAACCAAGAAAACAAATTTTCCAATATCTCGATTCAAGTGGATTAGGTCTTAATATCACAATAGAAACGAAGTGAGGCAAGGAACTTCTAAATGAAGTTATGGGTTGATTAAGTCTCGTGAACCCATGAATGAAGGAGTGAGAAAAAATCACCTTGACCTCCACTAACCATCCTTATCCAGTGCAACTACCCTCACTTTGTAGGGAACTTTCAAGTAGTAATGAAAAGTGCGATTCAAATTCTATTACAGGTACCACGGGAAACCTCACGTAGTCACCTTGTTTGTCAACCTAGATAATAGGTCAGTGGGATACCAACATGTAGTTAGTGTCCAAGGGGTACAATTGATAGTCTGGATCAAACGTATGGGAAGGGTAACAAATCCTGAAGCTTCAAAAGTGTCATCTCTCATAGAGGTAAGGGCACTAGGAAAAACCCCAAATACAAACTTTTCTCTATGCTAACTCAAGATTTTGAAGGGTTATCTCCTCGGGTATCCTTCACATGACCTTGTGTTTAGCTCCTATGATAGAGGAGGCTTTGAACTATACTTATAAAAAAACTGGATTTGACTCTCCCTACCATAGACTCTTATGTTTTATTTAGGTTGGCCCTGGAGAGTTTATTCTCCACCCTAATCAAAGGCCCTAGGCTAAGTTATTGATGAACCCTAGAAAATGGTTAGTAGTTGATCTTAGTTATGAGCGTTTGTTTTAATGGTTGTTTCTTAAGTCAAAAATGAATGGACATGAAACTTAGTGATGTGTATTGATGCTTGGATAAACAATAACAATTACACTTTGAGAATATTTTTGATATGAAATAGGATAATTTATTCAAAATAAAGAGGTGTAAGATATGGATACTAGTGCACTTTTTTTCAAAGAAATGTTTCATTTTCAATGCAATGAAAATGCAATTATTTCAATTTCAATGCAATGCAGGATTCGATTAAAACCTACAAAATCATATGCAATGCACCAAGTTAATGAAAAATGCAAATTTTTCACTTTTCACTTTATATGATAGAAATGCACCCTAGAAACTAACCCTAAATTAAAACTGAAATATTTCTATTTTTTTTGAAAAGTATAAGAGAAAATTACAAAACAAAACATGCATACAATAAAAATTTTGTTGTCAGATTTCTATAGTGAGTAGTTTCGAGTTAATTTCCGAATAATCCAAAATTGGTGTCATTTTTGTCATCGACGTTTCGAATCTGAATTGGGATTCATCATCAGGACTAATCGTCGATTAGTCCTGATGATGAATCTCGATTCGGATTCGAAACGTCGATGACAAAAATGACACCAACTATGGATTATCCTACAATTAATCTCGAAATTTTTCTTTCTAAATGGATATCTAAAAGGGTAAGGATGAATTTTCACAAGAACATTCTCTTACACTTATATTTATATAAAAAAATCAAGAAGACAAGAAGGTAGATGAAAATAAATATTTTAACAGATGACTCCTAGAAATAGTTGAAAAAACAAGTCAGCATGCAGTATACAGTTGACGAATCTTTCTAAATCCATAAAACCATAAAAATCCAAATGAAAACCTTGACCAAACAAGAAAGTTGATTTTTTTTTCTTATAATCTTGAAATAAAATAAACAATTTCTGAAACCAAAAAGCATTTCTCAAAGACTCACGGGGATCTAGGAAGACCCTATAGTACCAAAACCCTACTTCCAGTGATCTTAACAAAAGAGAAAAGTCAAACGTAGACCATGTACGTGATTTTACCAATGACAAGTTATGTATGTATGTGATTATTCTTAAACTAAAATGTGTATGTGATTGTTCAGACCACTAAAACTTGAGGCAATGGGGCCTAGAAGACTCAAGAAGGATTACAAAAACTAATAGAATGCTAGATAGTTGTAAGATACATTAAAAAGCTTCAAAATAAATACAAACCACAAGTAACCCTAATGATCCAAAAAGGGATAATCCCTAGTGGAGTCGCCAATTATATTACGAAAAACAATGTCTTGTGGCTATGGGCCAAGGACACAATAGAGTGATACCCTAAAATACCACTCTTAGACTCAAATCAAGCAATCAATTAAAATTTATTGTTTGACAGTAACTAACTTTCAATGGAGAGAGAAGAAAAAAAACATGGATTTCAACGTTTGATGTCAATACCACATGAAGAATTTCATTCTACCACTCTTTTGCAACAACCTTTGAAATCTCTTGCACACAAAGAGACAAGCAACTACAAATAGATAGTTATCTAATAATCAACTAAGGCATGAAAATTACAAATTTCATAATAGATTCGAATTAGAATATGTAGTATACAATAACAACATGAATCAACATATGAATTTGGACGACAACGAGAGATATTTGATTATGAACAACATAAAAAGTTTGTTACAACCTGTAACCGTTGCGACACAGTCCCAAAATTGGGATCCAAGTTCCTCCAACCAAGGCCAGAGATGATCAACAATACCTCCAATAAAATTTTCTCACACAGGTCCAAGGAATACAAAGGATTTCTTCTTGACAATATAGGGAGAACACAGCTTCTAAAAACAAGGGTTTCCAAATGGAAGGGAAAATCTTAGATGCAAGGGGAAAACGGGAATTGCAGGACTATAGTGAAAATGTGAGTATAATGATGCATTTCTCTCTTATTTTTTTCCTCCACCCCAATTCTCTAATTTGTATACCCTTTTGATAGTTGGATTAGTTATGGATCTCTAATGGCATAAGGAACCCATTCCTTATGCCAGGAGCTCGAGGATCCCGTGATCTTTGACAATAAAGTTGAAATTATTATTCTTTTGAGCCAAATTAACATGTACACAGGTTTTTGACTGGAAAAAAGCGTATTTACATGGGATACTTCAATGATAGGTGCATACATTAACCAAAATAGGTTTTATTGAAGTATTTTTAGGAGGAAAAAGGGGAAAAGGTCATGGAAGCAGGGAAAAGGATGCCACATAGGCTAACAAGTAATCATAGGCATATGTGGTGTGAAAGGATTCTATAAAACATAGATGCATGCATCAATGCATATAAGAATGCCTAGACATGCATATGGAATGCTTGTAGAATCTGACTAATCTCTTTTTATATAGGAAATATTGATGCTATGATATATTGAATGTGACTAATGATGGATTATGTATCTAGGTATAATTGATAGCATGGATAAAAGTGGTGATGATGATGTGACTACTTATGATATCGATCCCCGTGAATTGAAAATGAGGATGGTAAAAACGGTGATAAAGTGGTTGGTGAAGAGAGCTTGTGAGCTTCTACAAAATACCATCTAATAGAGTAGTATCAAGTAATTGATAACAACCATAATTGTATGCAATTGAATTTCTTATAATGCATAAACGATGAAGGTAATTGAGGTAACAATTCCCTCATTTAAAATTGAGTATTTGAATCTATGTGTAAAGGAATAAGGCCTTAAAAATACAATTTTTGGTTAATGTGTGAATGAAATTATATGAGATTTAATTGCATATTATGATATGTTGATTATGAGATCATAGCTAGGTCAAGTCAGGGGACACATTCCTTCTATAAAAAGAATGCCAATAGAGGTATCCATGTGTGAGGCCATGTTGTGTTTGGATATGGAAGGGCTATAACACCACGCAAGAGCTTAATGGTCTTGTCCTATATAATCAATGTTTGGACTGCAACCATTTTTCCAACACTGAGAATCACTAAGGGATTATGCTCCTAGTGTTGTGTATGGTTCGAAGAGGAAGGTATCCAAATGGTCAATAAAGTAAATGGGGGATATTTTGGATGATGTTTTGAGGTGTGGCATAAACCTTCCAACTCACCATGGTGAAATACATGACATAGATATGTGGTATTCCAGAGTCAATGCATTGGTGCATTGTGTAGATGTGGCAATGGGTATTGGCACATTATTTTATTATTGGTAATGTTTTATTTCATAATTCATGTGTAAGGAATGATAAATTCCCTCCATTTAATATTACTAATAGGTAGAAGTGATTGAATTTTCAAAGTAATGTAATTTTGATATCACTTCATGCACTGATTGCAGTTGTTGCAATGGAATGATAATGGGCATGGATACTAACAATTTGTTTGGTTGAATGAAATTTGAGAAACCTTGTAGGTAGAGTGGTCTTTGATATGGAAATAATGTAATCCCATAAGGAAGATTCATACCTACTACTGCAAAGAGCCAAAAATTATAAGAAGGAATCTCATGCTTGAGAATTTTAATTTCCTATATAAAATATATTTGAAAATTAATAAGATAAATTGCTATGATGATATCTCACGATGATTATATGTTTGTGATACATATGATATAATGTATATTGAAGACCGAAATCTCAGGAAGAAGGCTATTTTTCCGAAACTAGAACCTTATGATTGCCACAGGGTGCATATTTCTAGAAGATGTCTAACATTAATTTGGTGCTCTCTTTGCAAGTGAAAACATTATAAAATGATGTATTTCCCTAGGAAATGGATGCCTGAGTGTGGAGGGTGAGTATATAAAGGAAGAGGAAACCTAAATTTCATATGGCATAATGGTTGGAATCATGGGGGTGTGTTGGAAAAAAAAGGATAGTGAGTTTAACCCTTTCCCATGGAAGATTTGTGAAGCACATGCTATACTTACAAATAAGTGTTTCTTATGGTTACAAGATTACTCTTGAAAAAATGTTACATTGTGAATTTGATGGCTCATGTGTAAAATATAATTGTTATATGATAATGGATATAATGTGCATGTTTTGATGATGGTTGTATAGGAATAACTAAAGAGGAAGGCATGGAATAACTAAAGTCTAGTGGACTTGTTATAGCTAAGAAGAAGCAATGAGGGAGCTAGAAGATGCAATGTAGGAGGCACATCTACAAGTATTGAAATTCAGGATATTCCATTATCCCAACTAGAGTTCGTGGGGAGAAAAATATAAGACTTTCCATCTGACCTTGTACTATATCCATAGAGTGAAGTTGTACAACTTGAGGGATGCATTTCCAAGAAGTAGGTACACTTCCTTGGGTTGTGAAAGTTCATGGGAATGGGATCATGTTTGTTGGAATTGTTGTGGTAATTAAAAATTATTAAATATGATGTGGATGGAGCCCCAATGGAAGTGGTATTGAATGAGGGGAAACAAGTTATTTTTGGTTCCAATTGTTGCAATATTTACTGGACTATGAAATAATTATGTATAGATTTGGAATGAAGTGCATATGTATATATGTTCTTGGGCCAAAGTGCCTATGAGTATATGTTTTGGGTTGAGTTTCATGTGTATCTATGTTTATTAAAGGTCAAAGAGCCTAGCATTATAATCTATATGTAAACATGTATGACGTTGTGCACTAACGATAGTGAAAAAATAAGGGTGAGGGGATGTAACATCCTCTATTTTAATCCAATAATTTAATGGTGCAAATGTGACATAAACTAGTGAGTTGGTATTTCTCGGGATATACAACCTATATTGATCAATATGGCCATGGGCCAAGCTATTAAAATTGTATAATGAATTATTAGTAATTACACATTGCTAGCTATGATATGAGAGGGAAGATAATGAAGAGAGACATGATTCCACAAGAGAAGGGGATTTAATGGCAAACCCGTGTCCATTTCTTGAGTTAATGTGGAATTACCATATAATCCTCCCTTTGACTTATTAGACACTCAAACATTGAATTCATGTAAAAGGGTTGGTGTGTGAGATCACCTCATAGATTTATTGATAGAAAGGTATGAGTACAAGAAATCATAGGAGAAGTGTGAGAGTCAAGCAAGTAGGGAAAAAGAAAGAAATTTGAATGGGTATGGTAGATCATTTTTGTACACGTTGATTTTGGGCAGCAGGAGGAGAGTGGGATGATGGGAAAGAGCACTAGCTATGGTAGCGATGAAAATTCATCTTATTGGGTTGATTTTGATGTTGGAAATGAGACTGGGTGTATGTAATATCTTAGTGGATTTGTGATATAAATCTAAGAGTGAGGTTGTGTGCATGTGGTTTCATTTATTGTTGAGGAAATGGATCAAGAGTCTTGAGAAGGATATTGTGAGTACTCTAAAGGAAAACTTGATAATTCTTGGAGCTCTTAGCTATGATATTTCATGTTCAACTATGTGCATTGAATATCTAGAAGGAAGTGGGAAATCCCAAGGGTCTGCATGGTAGAAAATGAGGATCTCATTCCTTGGGTTGTGAGAGTTGAAGTGAAAGAGAAATGGTGGATCAGAATTGTAGTTGGAATAGAAACTTGGGAATTGAGTTGTTGAGTGTGTGCACAATGGACAAGAGAGTAGAGAATCCTTATGGACTCATAGCCTTAGCTCAAGGGTGGCTTGTTGTTGACAGAAAATGAACAACAAACCTATGGTTGGGAGGAATGTCCCGTGTATGCAACCAGTTGGTATTTATAAACATATAAGTGTTATGTTCTCTATTTTATATGATTAATTCCACTACATAGTTATTTTAATTGGAATGTTGTTGAGTACATGTAAATAACATGAAATCATGGTTTTGTATATGATGTTATATGCATTAGTAGTTTAGCATACTTCTTTCTATTAAATTTAATTACATGGACCATTTAAATCCATTTTTAACAGGATGAGTATGTTATATTTTATAACTCTTTTCAATGTTCTTAGGAAGAATCTTATTGTATTTAGAAATTTTTTTAGTAGGACTATAAGAATTCTATTTTAATTAAGATATTCATCTATGTGTATTAAAAAAAAAACTATTTCCATCTCCTCTCAAAATTTATTTTTGGTGTGCTCAATTTTCATGGAAAAAGAACTTATCAACTAAAAATGAGTTTTTGAAAGCTTGTTTAAAGCGTGTTAGATAGATTCGGCTAGTATGGTTGTTGGGATGTGAGGTAGTGTGCTATTGAATCAATGTGAATTCCATATATAATTTGTTGAAACTTGTGTTGTGAGATTTTATATTAATCGTATATTTCTATAGAAAATATTGCAAAAGTTATATTAGTAAAAGTATCAAATTGGATGGTATTAATTATGTGAATTGGAAGTTTAGGATTTGAACCTTGATGGAAGTTTGAATGATTGGAACATGATAAAGTAATAGATCCATGCCATACATATCAAGTGGTAGCCTTAGATTAGGAAAATAGAGAACTAAATAAAGGGTGCTTTTGATAATCTTAGTGAAATATGCAATGATTACAAACATGAAGGATTGTAGTAGGTCAAGAAATATAAACAATATTAAAAAACCTGTTTGAAATCAAAAAGATAAATAGGATTTGGTTTTGAATGGAAGATTAGCATCAATTAAAATGAAATAAAATGAGTATGTGAATGGTTATTTATCAAGGGTGAAAGAGTTGAAAATAATTAGATAATATTGTGTTATAAACCAAAAAATCAAATAAGCATAAGAAAAATAATATCCAGTAATGTCATTCTGAAATGCGGTGAATGAATAAGATACTTTTTTGATCAGGATTTATGAACATAATGAAATGAAAACACAGATATATAATATTAACATAGAGACATAGTGAATAATAACATAGCTATAGTAAAACTTGACTTCTATTAAATAAGAAATATGTTAAAACTGTAAAATGCATACTGAAACAAGCTTGCTCAAATGGAAGCAGATTATCTCTGAGAAGAGATGTGACGGCTATGCTCATTCACAAGAAGATGAGTACAAATAGGTTGCAAAATAATTTTACAAAAAAAATGAATGAAAAAAACCTAGACATCCAAAAACCTAACCCTAGGAGATGGTGTGCCAAAAGTCATGTGGGCCCCGCTGGGGTAAGTTGGTACATCAACTTCCCAGGGTCATAACTTTTGCATACGATCTTCATTTTAGGCGCATAATACCCCATTGGAAAGGTCTATCCGAGGAATAAACATGATGTCATCACACTCTAACTATGTTTACAATGTGACTATGGTGGGCCTAACAAAATGTTGTTTAGGGCCTCAAAATGAACTCGGAATTTTAGGACTCGAAAAGTTAGGAAAATAACTACCAAAATGAAAATTGAAACTGCCAAGATGAAATTTGTGTATGAGCCAGTTGGAATAGGTGGGTGGCCACCGATATACACCTTAATCAATCCTACCCCATTAGGAAGAAATGGTCTCAATTCCATTGAGTTCCCCCATCAGATGAGGAAATTTATGTTGAATTTGGCCCCAGGTGAGCCACTTGCCTTGGTGCAGGAGTTGCCCTGCTTTGACAACATGATAAAGATGGATTTTTTGTTGGTGAGTTCCCTTAACCTGTTTTTCCATGATCTAATCAGTGGATGCATGTTCCATGTAGTTAGGGTTGATATATATCGGTCTCAATTGTTCTGTTGCCTCTGAGGTGTCCAATAATGGTGGAAAGTATGGTTGAAGGAGGTCGATATTAAACACTGGGTGCAAGCCAAGGAAGGGGGGAATGTTATGCTCAAAATAATTGTCACCCATAGCCTTGGTGATGGTATAAGGTACATAATGGAGTGGAAGAATCTTTTGATGGGGTCCTGTAAGGAATTATTTCTACAAGTACAACCAAACTTTATATCCCACCTAAAACTTGTGTGGTTCCTAGTTGTTGATCATGGCACTACTTGTACCTAGCATTGGACTTATGAAAAATATCCTGAACATGTTTCATATGTGTTGGATTCACTCGATGAACAGGGTGGATTTGTACCTCAAAACATTCTAGTCGAGCCTTTGGTCATGACTGGACACTAAGCTCACCAAATCCATAGCCTTCCACCCCCAAACAGATGGCCAAACAAAGGTCGTCAACAGGATGATCGTGCAAATTTTGGGCATGTACAATTACAGTCATCCGCACACATGGTATGAGAGTCTTCCCTATGTTCATCACAGTTACAACAGAGCTATACATAGCTCAACTAACCACATAGCTCAACTAACCAGAGGTATGTGGTTA
>SNQJ01S0225877.1:0-20395 GCA_010110895.2 Picea sitchensis | reverse complement strand
CAAGGTACAATGTATGTAAAAGGAATAACTACAGTTTCTAGGAAACTATGTCCTTCACTCCAAGATGACTTCATAGAGAATGAAATTTCTTCTCAGTAAAGGTCTTGGTGAAGATGTATATCATCTATTTTGTTGAAGGATAGAACTATAATTCGATGATCCCCTCTTGTACTAAGTCCCAGATGTAGTGCATGTGTATCTCGATGTGCTTCATCCGCTGCCTCTGAACTAGATCTCTGCAAAACTTCAGAGTTCTCTGGTTGTCACATGAGATGATGATCGACTGATGAAACTGAATGCCCAACTCAGTGAGAAAATGTTGTAGCCACATAGCCTGAATGGTTATGTTAACTACCCCTCTGTATTCTACCTCAGCTGAAGATAGAGCGATGGAATCTTTCTTCTTGCTCGACCAACAGATAGGCCTGGAACCAAGACTGAGTGAGTAACCATATGTGGACTTGTGATCAATGTTATCACCAGCCTAGTTGGAATCAGTAAACCCGATGATACCTAATGTAGAGTCAACTGCATAATTAATCCCAAAGGTGATGGTGCCCTATACGTATCGAAGGATACACTTTGCAACTTTCCATTGTAGCTCATGCAACTCTTGCATGAACTTGGAAACTGTGCCAACTACATATGAGAGGTCTGGTCTGGAGTGTGTGAGATACAACAAACTCCCCACTAGCTGTCTATACAGTGTGTTTTCAACCAGTTGAGTCTCCCCGCCATCCTCAAGTTTGACTCCTGATAGGAAAGGAGTCGGAGCAAACTTGTAGTCTGTCATGTGAAATCTCTCAAGGAGATCTCATGCATACTTGGCTTGAGACAGTTTGATGCCTGGTGCATCCTGACTGATCTCGAGTACAAGGAAGAAGTGTAATGGACCCATGTCCATCATCAAAAACCTTTCATATAGAATTCTCTTGACTGCAATAATCATTGAAGTTGAGCACCCAGTGATCAACAAATCATCGACATACATAACTAAAAGTAGAAGTGAATCAACCGTCCTGAGCATGTAGACATTCAGGTCTAATTTACAACATATAAAGTTTTGTGACAACAGGTTGGAATCCATCTTGGCATACCATGTCCTCGAAGCCTGATTAAGGCCTTAAAGTGACTTCTTCAGTCAATAAACCAAAGATGAGTCCTGCATAAATCCCTAAGGTTGCTCCATGTATATATCCTCAGAGAGATCACTGTGAAGAAATGCATTATTCACGTCCATATGATGGAATTCCCATCCCTTGGCTACTACAATGGCAAGGGCCAATCGAATGGAATCCATCTTTGCTACTGGAGAAAAGGTCTCATCATAGTCAATACCATGAACCTATTGAAATCCTTTGGAAACAAGTGTGGCTTTATATCTACTAATCTATCCATCTATTGCACTCTTGGTCCCGTAGCCCCATCTGCATATGAAAAGTTTCCTCCGAGAAATAAGGAGAACCAGATCCCAAGTATGGTTCTCGAGGAGGGAGTTGTACTCCTCTTGCATGGAGGATTCCCAAAAGGTATTTCCATTAGCCTCGCCATAATATTGTGGAACGGAAGACTGAACCAAGAAAAGATGCCTGGAGGGAAATGGTTCAGTGGTAGTGAGTGAAACAAGAGGCTCCTCGAAATTAGATCGAGTCCTCCTAGTATCGATTGGATCACCAATGAGATCCCCTACATCCTGAAGAGTAGTTTGTGCCCACTTGGGCCTCTTCTCTCGCTCTGCAACTGCATCTGGATGCTCTGAATCTTCATCTGGTTGTATTGACTCTGAATATGAATCATGTGATTCCTCTGAATCAGAACGCTCGTATGAAGAAGAGTCTGTATGTGCATGCTCATCATCTCGGATAGGTGGAAAAGTGAAGGTGTCTACATGCGGCTACTGAGGTACATGCGAGACACTTTCCTCGAATTGGACACTATGCTCAATGATGAGCTAGTCTGAGGAAATATCAATAAGCCGATATCCCTTCACATTGTCAGGGTATCCAACAAAAATTCACTTAGTTCTCTGTGGATCAAGTGCCTTCCTCTTTTCAGAGGGAATCCAGGCCCATGCACGTAAACCAAAAATGTGAAAGTGGGTCATTCTGGTTTGAGGCCACTCCAAGCCTCATAGGGGGTATTATCCTTGACAGATCTATGGGGGGGATATGTTTTGGATGTATGTTGCAGAGTTAATTTCTTCGGCCCATAGTCTCTGTGGTAGTGACTTTGCATGCAACATGCAAGATGCCATCTCCTTTAGAGATCTATTTTTCCGCTCAGCAACTCCGTTTTGCTGCAAAGTGTAGGGAACTGTATGTTGCAACTGAATCCCTGCCTCATGGAAAATATTATGGATCTCATGATTTAGATACTCTCCTCCGTTATCATTACAGAGGACTTTGATTTTCTTTCTAGACTATGTCTCAAACAGGGCTTTGAAATCTTTGAGCTGTTGAAAGACCTCAGATTTTTGCCTGAGAAAGTAGATCCATGTAAAACGTGAGAAATTGTCAACGAAAATGAGAAAAAACCTCGCTTTTTTGATCGATGTATGTGGAAAAGGACCCATGAGATCATTATGGATCAGATCTAAAGGTGTGGAATCTAGCTGAGACTTTCCTTTGTCGAATTTCTCTTGAGGGTGTTTTCCGAGAACACATCCCTCATATACTCCCTTGGAGAAATGGATGTCTGGTAGACCATCAACTAATTTTTGCTTTCTAAGCTATTGCATGTATCTTAAATTCAAATTTCCAAACTGTTCATTCCATATCCTACGATGTTCATCAACATGAGTAAGAAGTAAAGAAGAATCAGGTTCAATGAATTCTGAAAAAAAGTATACAATCTAGACTGATGATTTACCTCACCAGTAGCAACCCTGGAGTTGGTTTGAATGTCGTAGATGTCCAAAGAATTTTGTGTGAATATGAATTTCTTTCTGGTGCCTAAATTCGTCATCTGATACACGGAGAGAAGGTTGACAGAAAGCTTGGGAACATGTAGCACATTCTCGAAGCTTTTGTTGGTGAGTTCAATCCTTCCTTTGTCGGTGACTTCAACAGAAGAGTTTTCCCCCATCAGAATAGGAGGACCTTTGAATGCATCCAATTAAGAATATACTACTTCTAAGGAAGACATGTGATGTGATTCACTTGAATCTACGATCCAAGCATTGGGAGAGGAGTTGTTGGCAATCAAGGCATGGCTAGAATTGCCTTTCTTGGAATTCAGACCTTCTGGATTCTTCTTCTTTTCACCCTCAGGGATGTGATCTCCAAGGTTGTTTTGCTGAAGTATTTGAGACATGAGATATTTTTTTTTTGCATGCATGTGGATTCCGAATGGAATCCTTTGTGACAATACGTGCATTTCTCCCCTTTTCTTCCCTTTTCCCATTTAGATCTAGAGGCATCAGTGAAGGGTTTTGTGTACCCTTCCTTCTTTGGATGTGCATGAGATTTCCATTTATACTTATCTTTAGATTTATGATATTTTTGGCTTCCATCATGCACAGTGAGTGCATGTTCCCTTGGGCCTTTGATTGTGCCCATGTTGATGAGCTTGGTTTTCTCTTGTGTCAAGGATTCGATAAAGTCCTCGAGAGAAGGCATCTTCCAAGTGGCTCCAGAGGAGAATCTGATAGTATGGAATGTAGATACGAATACAGAGAATTTAGGACCAATCTTGGAGAGAATGGTGAGAACCATTTGTTTCTCCTCCGCCGATTTATCAACCCCGCAAGCTTTGAGTTGCAACAGTAAATCCTTGAATTTTGTAAAGAAATATTGGATATTGTTGAAGATTTTTGGATCCAATGTGAGTAGATCCAACTCCAACATGTGTCCCCTCATATCATCCTATTTTCCAAATATCCCTTCCAATGTTTTCCAGGATTCATTGAGAGTCTTACAGGAAGATATGTGAAAAAGGAGATCGAGAGAAATAAGACTGCAAATTGTTCTGAGTACCTCATCCATGTGATTTAAGTACTTGGATTTTTCTATGGATGATGTTGGATCTGTATCTGTATTCATGGTTAACCTTTACAACCCTCTATATTGGACATGTATGGCTATTTTCTCCTTCGATGCAAAATAGTTGTAAGTGTAAGAATGAATTCTTTTTCGAATTCTATCTTTCTGTTGTCTTCAATCTTTTGTACCTGCAAATTTTTTTGGTGTAGATTTTGCTTAGCAGTCTGTCGGCTTTGATACCATGTAAATGTCTTGAAACTACACATAATAGATCTATATAAACAATAATACACACATTTGCAGAGAGAATTGGAGAAAGAAGAAGAAGGAGAGAAAAAATGGAAGAATTCTCATTAACCGTTGTGAATAATGAATCATTTACACATGATATAATATGTATAACTCAATGAGTTCGACTTGAGGATAAAAAATGTTCCATAGTGGTGGTCTAGACTGATATGGACACACACCAATAGTTATGGGAGTGAACTTCCACCTAGTCTAGTCTCTCAGGCAGTTACGGGAGTGAACTGCCACCTAGTTGAGTTAGCTAGTCAACTAGTCTTCAATAAACTGTCTAAACAGAGAGTAGTGAGGAGTTAAATCAGGGTATCAAGGATAATGCACCACTCTGGTGATGATACCAAGGAAATTTCTAATTATCATGGTGATTATCCCAATGTTGCAAGGTGACAAAACCAATGCAGCATCTAAACTCAACTCAACTAGTCAAACTGAAGTGTCAGTTGAAAGAGAATATTCTCCAGGTGGAATATTATCCCCTAAATTATAAGAGACTAGATAATGAATAATTATAACTAATAAAAAAGGAAAAAACATTAGGAAAAAGAAATCCTAGGTGTGAGTGAAGTAACTCCAATAGGCCTTTGACTACTGATAATGTCATCCAAAAATTTTGAGTTGTTCTGCATATTTTTCTTTTGAAGATCCTTTCTCAATGTGACAATATCTGCTTCCAAATTTCCAATGATCATGTCTCTTTCTTCTAACTATTCTTTGACTACTTCTTCAATTCTTTTATCTTCTTCTATTTGAATCTTCAATTCCATGATCATCTTCTCTAGTTCTTGAGTTTCTTCTTTATTGTCTAGTTATGCTTGGAGCTTCTTGTTTTTATTCTTTTCTCTTTTTTTATAACTTCTATAGCACTCAACAATTCTTATCTGTAATCAACTTCCACCTCTTCATATTATTCTTCRGTGTTCTTCTTTATCAAAATCTTCTATTTCCGTGAATATAATTCTTTCTATCTCACTTTCACTGACTTCAACTTCATCTGAGGAGGAGTTGTCTTTTTAGGTGCATAAACTTTTCTTGAAGGATTTCTTTTTGGTTCTTTTGCATTTATATGTTTTTTTTTTATTTGAATCATCTTCATCATTTATTTTCTTTTTGTTATGAGTACATTTGTTAGAAAAATGACCAATACCATCACAATTAAAAAAAATCAATGGAATCTTACCTTTATATATGTTGTTGGTTCCCTTTTTCAATCTTCTGACAAAGTTGGCCACTTCTTCATCGTCTTTCAAGATGTCACTACTACTACTATATTATTTTTCTTTTTTCTTGCCATTTTTCTTTGACCTTTTGTATTCTTTGAATGTTGYTTATTTTATACCTGTATTTTCTTGTTCAGTTCTCATTTCATAGGTTGTGAAGATTCCATGTAGTTCATCCATGCTTATTGAGTCTAGATATACTCTTTCTTCTAGTGCTAATATCTTAGGATCAAATYTCATTGGAAGAGATATTAGTACCTTTTGAACAATTACATATTCTTCAATTTCTTCTCCCAATCCTATGATTTCATTCACTATTTCATCAACTCGTAAGAAGTAAGCTGCAATATTCTCATCTTCCTTCATATTTAGCTGTTTGAATTAACCTATGTAAGTTTGAAGTTTCGGTTCTTTGACTTTTGAATCTCCTTCATAAATATTTTGAAGTTTGTCCCAAATCTCTGTAGACGTGATACAATATATAACTTTGGTATATACCGAATCACAAAGACCATTCATAAGTGCATTTTTGGATTTTGAATTATTTAGACTGAGTTTCTTTCCATTGTCATTCGTTTGAGTAACTATTGGTTCTTTGTATCTATCTACAACTTATTTCTAAACTTTAAATTCTTGTTCCTATACATATATTTTCATCCTTCTTCTCCACAATGCATACTTTTTTTCCATCAAACTGCGATATTCCATTTTTATACATATTGTTTCTCTCCATGATCTACCTTTTAGTGGTTAAACTAATTTCTGAAGGAAACTGCTCTAATACCAATTGTTGGATTAATGAGAGGAGGGGGTGAATCAGTAATAGATATTTTTAATCCTTTTAACCACATTATGTAAGTGTTTTTTATCTTTATGATCAATATAGCATTATCATCCAATAAGTGCATAGTAAATAAACCATGAAGAAATGAACAATCATACACATACACAGTACACCGATATTTTTTTACGTGGAAACCCATTTCAGGAGAAAACCACATAATGTTTTTTCTTATTTGTCTTTAAGAATTACATTCATTGGAAGCACCAAATTCCTTTGTTTTCCAACTGCAACTGGAAGGAGGCTCTGACCCCCTATTTTTAGGCTACAACCTAAGAGGAGCTCCAACTCCCAAATTCTCTGGCTAGAACCAAAAGGAGGATACAAATCCTTATTTTCTCCATATACAATCAGAATGTGGCTACAACCACCTATCCTTTCCCCAACCAACCGCCCTGAAATATAAGTGCCAAATGTAGAAATTGAATATGTCACTATCATAACTTGTTCTATCAAATATGTCACTGAGAAACCTGTCATTGAATACTCATGACCCAATCTAATATGATCACATATATCTCAAACACTATTTTTATAACCCTAAATTGCACCATACATGCATACCTGGCATTAGACCCTCTTACTTTTTATTTTTGCCAAGCCATCACTGAGCAACTCTTCTTAAAAACCCTATTTTTGAAGATGTATGCACCCTGAACCACTATTTCCCATGTACACACGCTTGTTTCACCACTACATATCACGTACATATGCTAAATGCACCATTACAACCCGTGTATACCCATAAAAATTGTAAAAATTAAAAAGTTGCAAGGAATTCATTGAGATTACAGGATATTGGGTAGTTTTCCAACTGTCCCACTGCCTATAGCCCATCACCAAACCAAATAACCATCCTTTTGTCATAAAAAATGAGGTTTTTGGGTCACATTCCTAATCCAAGAATAAGAACAATGAAACTCTTCCCATTTCACATCCCCTCCTTGCTCCAAGAATTTGCAGCCACCTTGTAAGATTTGCATCAAAATTTCCCATTCTTGCCTTTTTCCTCCATTGTAAGCCTGTGTCATTTCCCTAGAAGAAGTGTGAGAGAAGAAAGATACATGGAAGAACAGTTGGAGCTTGGTAAAGAGGAGCCCGGACTAGGTTCGTGGAGAAGTCGTCGATCTCATTGTAAGTAGACATTGTGATATCAATAAAAGGAATACTTTTTTTGTCGCGAAATATGAAGTGTCTAATATTTGTATTCGATTTATGTATTATACTAACATATAACCCATGATTTATATATGAGATGCATGCTTGTAGTTGCCTATTTATTTTTTTGTGAATGTAGGCCAACCTTGGCAGGAGGCTTGTAGTCAACAGAGCAATCGAACACGAAAGGATCGACACTAAATGCGGAGTAAAAGGTAGAGTTACTGGATATTTTCACTTTGTATTTCATGTATGAATGTGGGGTATATTCAAGGTAGCTAAAAAAAGTAGGAGACTTTTAGATGGTTATATATGCCTACATGTTGAACCCTAGTGTAGTCCATAGGGGGGTTTTCCCGCTATAAGAGAACTAGCGACCATACTAGGGAAACCTGTAGGGTTTTAGGGGATTATTTGGGTGTTTTATTGGTTTTAACCTTTTTTGAGTTTCTTTCTGAGTCTGTTGAGTATTTAAGGGATTCTGGTCACCTGTTGGTGCCATACCAGGTCTCCCTGCCCTATCAGTCTACCCTTTTATCTTCTTTTTTTAGGAGTTACATAGGTGTACACGGCCTGTAGTGGGTTTGCACACGTACATATGTGCCTTGCCTTTAGAAAAACTGCATACATACACAGGATGCTTAAGCACCAGTAGCGTGTCTGTGTCAAGAAACTTTTTCCTTAAGAAGGGGCAGTCAACCTCTTCCCTGATTGAAGTCTGACTTCTCAAGGTTTCTTGAATAAGTACAGTGTCTCTTTTTTTACAGTCAAAGCCTAGGTTTGATGTCAGTTTGGTTATATTTTTAAAGATTTCTTGTGTTTAGTTCGGAAGGTTTTTGGGCAAGTCTTTAAGTCTTTTTTATCAGCCTGTTAGGTGTCTTCAATGACTCCCTGTGATCCAAAGTGGGCCAGATATCAGTTCTCAGTCTTGTCTGGTTGCTTTTCATTTTTTTCCCTTTCACTTTCTTTAAAGAAAAATAATTTATTTCAAGTTTCTTGTTTAAAGCATAAAAAAAAAGAATAGAAAAGTTTTCATTTATTAGTTTGGTAAGTAGTTGGGTTAGTTATTTTTCTTGTTGGGAGAAAGAGTTTTTTTCTCAATTTTTTTACTGAATGCTTATAAAATTAAGTAGCTCATAGTTGAGAGAAATTTTGTTTTAGGTTTTCCTTTAAAAGATCTTAGAAAAAGTTGGTTAAAGAGTTAGTTACAAATCTTTATTTGTCAAAAAGAAAAAGAAGTAATTTTTCTTTCAGTTTCATTTGCTTCTCCTTCTTCATCTCTCAAAACACACCACTAGTTTCATTGTCTTTTCCTTGACTTAAAACAAGCCATTTAGAATTAACATTAATTTAAAATCAACTGGACTTTATGTTTGTAGGTTCAATCAACTAGTCTAGGCTAGAGCCTTGAATTAGGTTGGAGAGGAAACTCTTCAAGGCTTACAGACAAACATTGGAGGCAGTGTTAGGGAGTGTAAAAAGTCCAGTAAACATGAAATTTATACGGGACCCTCATTTAACAAAAGGGCTAAACATGAGGTCGCATGTAGAAAGGTAGCAGAGATAACCCCTCCAAAGTCAGACAAAGCATAGTGGGGAATGCATATTGAGGACTTGTTGTGAGATACTGTTGGTCGCATTTTCCATGAAGCTTCATGGATGTCAAATCCATTCAAGGTCCTCGGTTGTCTTCCAGACCACTTGCTTCCAATACCCTCGGTAGGTTTCGAGCTTAATTACCCTTCTCATTGCGGTCCACATGATTGTCGATTGTACCCTCCTGGTGACTGTTCGCGAATTGACAACCTAGTTGAATTTATTGTAGGGACTTACACGGGTGACTTTGGGGGTATACCGTAGTACCTAGGGTAGACGTTGGGCCATTCTTTACAGAGTATACCTGGGGGGTGGTTCCGTGTTTGAGTTTCACTTGCACCAGTAAGTTGCTCTAGTGTTAGCTAGCGTAACTGTTCTTCCAAATAGTTAGTGGTTTGCTTGCTTTGTGTCATAGGAACGTTTCGGGTGTGTACTTGGTCTTCAACATTAGAAAAATCCTTACTATGTCATTGATCTTCTCACATAGTGGAATATCAGTAGCTCCATTGGTCGTGAAGTCTTCAAGGCTTCAAGGCCTATCACCGATTAATTTGGAGCCACCACCGCCACCGTTACGATGAATACTTGACTAGTAAGGGTCATTTGAGGCAACCGAGCTGTAGGAAACTGTGCCCGAGCTAGCTCTGAGAGGAGAACACTCGTATCCGAAGGAATCGACTATTTCTTACCTTGGAGTGGAAGTTCTTGGTCCATATAACCCTCCAATCATTGACTTGTTGACTCCACATTTGATACAACTTGCACCCCCAAGGGTAACACATCACGAGCGTCAAATATTTCTGCAAGCAGCGATGGAAGAAAATGTTGCTACTTCGTCAGGGATTCCTCACACTCCCTCTATGGTTGCCACTACTAGGGTCATTCTTCCTCCTAATCCACCTTCGCTGGTCCATACCACTATGGTCTCGACCACCTCTACTTCGGGAAGCGGTCTGATCCCGTCTATGGTGATGATCACTGCATCGTTCACATAGAGTGCGACGGGTCCTCCATTTTCATATGGGATGCCCGACTTTGATACAAACTCGGTCCTCACCTACTCCACCTTACAGACCATGGGTCTTGGGGAAGGGATCTCAAACGCTCCTCTGTAAGGGTCCATGGGGGGCACCTCAACCCCCTATAATGATTTCCCTTATGGCGTAGGTCATATACCTCCCTCGTCCCCCTCGCTTGGCGGTGCTCCTCAATAGCTTGTCTAGCCAAACATGAACTATAGCTTGTTTGGAGTAGGTAGTCAAGGACCCTCTTCCTACACCATGTTAGTGGGTTCAATGTCATTCTCTTTGTTCAGCGTGTTTGGAAACAATGCTTTCTCGTCAGTTGTCGTCTCGGCCGGGGGAAACCCTGGTTTTGGACCACAAAATCTTGTGCAGGGTACTATTCCTACATAGGGGGAAAACACAAGAATATTTTCCTCACAAGGACTCTAGAATTTGTGGCAGGGATTAGTTCCCTCATCAGGGATGTCAACTAGGGGCAACCCCTTCCATGGTCAATGGAACCCTGGGAAAGGCTTAGTACCTATGTCCGTCGGATCGGTAGGGGGAAACCCTTTCCAGAATATTTGGAACACAACACAGGGAGAAATCCCTGCCCAACCCTCAATGTCCAACTATGAGAATGAGCTGATGAGTTCCCAACAAACACAATATTCATTCACTGACCAAGGCCATGGTATTTACCATAACCCTGGCCAGTAGTCTAACTTTTCCTGGAAACCTGGTGCCAGCCAAATTCTAGGCTCCTTTCCTCCTGTACATAGTCAACAACCCAAAAAACCATTTCTGGTGATGTTACATTTCCCAGACTTGTCAATCTTGTTAAACGACCCAATCTATCACGATCTGCGTTGGCCTCCCATGCTGAAGAAGTTTCCCTTGGACATTCCAAAGTTCGAAGGTAAGCGTAATGAAGATCCAGGCGATCATGTGACCATGTTTCACCTATGGTTCTTGTTGAAATCTTTGTGAGACGACTCCATTTAGTTGCATCCATTTCAATGAACTCTTATCAGGAGTGTCGCGAAATGGTACATCGAGCTCAAGTGCTCAAGATACTCTTGCTTTAGCGAATTGGCTATGGTTTTTCTCAACCATTTCCAACTACCTGTGAGATATGACGTCGGCACCAAATTGCTGACTAATTTTGAGAAAACAAAGGATGATCATATCTCAGATCACATCCAATAATGGAGGTGCTGGAACAGTTTGATAAAAGTACTGGTCCCACTAGCTTTCCTGCTGGAGTGGTTCCTTAAGTATTTGGTACCTCATCTATCCAAGGATGTTGCAACATTGAGGGTATTTTTTGAGGAAGAGGCGATAATGAGAGATCAACAAATTGAACTGATATACTCTCAGTTTGGTTTACTTTACGAGGTTTTCCAGATGCGCCATAGTCTATCCTTGACAAGACCAAACACAAGTCTAGACCACATGTCAATGGAATAGTTGGTTCAACACAAGTGAAGCCCATTGATCAGCTTTCAAATCAATTGAAACAATTGTCTATACAATAGACAACGACCAACCAAAACTCTAGTTCAGCTTCTCCCCCTACTCAAACATCATATGTACACAACGTTCAGTCGACAAACCTAAAGGCCAACTAGCAGCCTGACAGAAAAAAGAAATAGAAAAAAAAGAAGGGTAAGGGGGATAAGGAACCTATCAACAATGTTGGTGGGGAAACATAGAGAAAATAAAGTCAAAGTATCTTTGTAACCTTTGCACGGAAGACCATCTAACTCACCTGTGCCCTCGGCTTGCAGAGGCCCAGAAATTGTTGGCGCAACAATAGATTGTTGTGTTAATGAACCCATTTCCACATGGGAAAAAATTGACTCAAGCCTCTACGAGCGTAGATGCAGGAATTCAGGGACCCCCTTTGTATTTTAGTAACCCCTCGACCACAAACGTTTATATGTTGAAGGGTGATGCTCACATAACAACTAGGGCACACGATTACGAAATGTCAAACACTGCTAAAAAGGGTAAAGAAGTTGAAAACCTATCAGTTCCTCTATAGATCGAGAGGACGATGGGAGAAACAATGACACACATATCGAAAGGGGTGTTCAAGAAATATTCGCATAATCCAAACGCGAGGGCCGCCCAAAATTACTCTGTGGTGGAGGATTTGTCACAAACCCCTTGCGCGATGTATGCTTTGGAGGTCCTCCAAAGCTTCCCTTCGCAGAGAAAGGCCCTATTAGCTTCCTTAGGATCTGCCAAGACCTGTAATCCAGGAACAATCATGCTTGATACAACCAACTTGAAACCTCATATCCCATACCATGCTGTGTTTCAAATAGTAGTGGCTCACCCCACAAAATATTTTACTCGCAATATTTTCTGCATGGTGGTTGATGAGGGTGCCTCGACATGCGTGATGTCGTTGGAATGTTGGAAGGACATTGTTCAACCCATTTTTTCTCCATCACCTACTCTGCTTCCTTCTTTCAATGGTCATTTTTTCAGACCACATGGAATCATCCCTTCTTTCCCCATGCAGTTAGGAGGGAAGACCATGTGTGTCGAAGTTGAAATGGTCGATGCACCTCTCGACTACAACCTGATGTTAGGAAGGATTTGGACATATGCTATGCATGCAATGGTTGCCATAGTTTTTTGGGTCTTGTTGTTTCTACATGAGGGTCGAATCATGACCATTGATCATTTGTCCTTCTCCAGGGTTGACCCTTCATCGGGGGCATCCATAGTACCGATGATTGATAACCCACAACCCGACGTCGTCGACGTGGGGGTTGGTTTGTGCCCACTATTGATGGGTACTTTTGATTACCTGCCTCTTTCTAGCGATGTCAAGATGATATCGACTATCCTCGACCATCCTAGTGCTGATATATTTCAAGTGTCGTCATTCCGTACGACTTACTTTAATGATCTGTGGTCTCTTCCTTCCCCATCGGCTTCGATGAAAGTGACAGGGCATCCTGGCATGTCCATGCCCTTGTCCACGACATAAGTTGTATACTCTATTGTCCAACAATATTTGGCCAACTCCATTCTAACTCCTACACCAGAGTTAGATCAAGTTATCGAGCCTACTTGGGCTCAAGATTCCCTTTCCACTACTGATTCTTTAGACTTGTTCTTGCCCTCTGACAAGGCAATTTTAGAAGCATTGACTGGTCTGGACATACCCTAGGATGATCTCCATCATAGATACTATTTCTTCCTAGAGTTAAGAAGAATAGAGGTAGGAGAATTTGTGTTGACTATGACTGGATATAGGTCTTGTCCTATTAATCCTTTGGCTACACACACAATTTACACCGAGGATAATATGGAAACCATCACTGAAACGATACCTATTGACATCTCTAGAACCCCTGGCATTGTGAAGAATGTCTTCGTTGGAGAGAACTACTCCCCCAAGGATATTCTGATCTATACATATTTATTTAAGGAATTTCATGACGTTTTTTCCTGGTCTTACGAGTAAATTCCAGGAATTGATCCAAGAATCGCCGAACATGAAATAACGACTTATCTTGAATCTAAGCCAATCCAACAGAAGCTTCATCCAGTTAATCCTCAGAAAGCAACAACTATTAAGGCTGAAGTAGAGAAAATTCTCAAATCCAGTTTCATCTACCCCATTCAGTTGACTCAATAGGTGTCAAATCCCATTTTGGTCAACAAAAAGCAGGGAACGATTCACGCATGTATGGACTTTCGTGATTTGAACAAAGCCTGTCCAAAGGATAATTTCCCCACCCCGTTCATTGACCAGATTGTCAATGAGTGTGTAGGTTGTGAGGTATTTTCTTTCATGGATGGTTTTATGGGATACAATAAGATACAAATTATTCCCGAAGACCAGCATAAATTTTTTTTTATCTGTCCATGGGGTACTTTTTTCTTATCGAAATATGCTTTTGGCTTGAAAAACGTTGGAGCCACTTTTCAGTGGGCCATGTCTTTTTCTTTCCATGACCTTAGAAACATAGTCGAGGCTTATCTCAATTATTTAGCATCATGATCTTGTAAGAAAGTTGATCATCCCATGCACCTCCGACTAATATTTGAGCAATGTCGCTACTATCAGATTCGCTTGAATCCAAACAAGTGCAGTTTTTGCATGACGTCAGGTCATCTGCTAGGTTTCATAGTTTAGAGAATAGGGAGCATGGTTGATCCTCTGAAGGTTGAGGAAATAGTTTAGTTGCCTCCCCCATGCACATTCCCTCAGCTTCAAAGCTTACAGAGTAAAGAAAAATTTATTTTTTGTTTTATCGCAAACTATGCCAAGATCACTAAAGGGTTTATGCGTTTACTGAATAAGGGAGTCCCTTTATATTGGGAAAAATCCGCTCAACACTCTTTCAAAGAGTTGAAATGTGCCCTCACATATGACCCTCTTATCTAACCTTCCAATTATAATAAATATTTCTTATATTACTTGGCCACTACAGAGTCAACCATCAGTATGGCCTTGGTTCAAGAGGACAATCTGCTTGAAGAGCAAGTGATTTATTACCTGATTCGAGGCCTGGTTGGACCAGAACTCAACTACTCTTCTGTTGACAAGATAGCGTTGGCAATAGTGCATGTTGTCCAGCGGTTCCGTCATTATATTTTTCTTTGTAAGACCATCATCATTGTCATTGTAAATCTGTTTCAATACGTGTTGACACGACGCATGATCAGCAGAAAAATCAGTAGATGGATCGTTATCCTCCAAGAATTTGACTTGGATTGTGTTTCTGCGAAATCCAAAAAGTCACTGGTCTTTGTGGAACTTATCTCAGAACTTTTGGTCGAATTAGGTGATGTTATGCCTGAAGAATCACTGATCAAAGGAGATATTTTTTCGATTTCATCTTCAAACCCCTGGTATGGAGATATACTATTATATCCATATACTTTGAAGTGCCCTGCCTATGCTTCTCATGATGAGCATCGATGTATACGCCATTAGGAAAAAAACTATCTCATACTCGATGACACTTTGTATCGCCGAGGTGTAGATTGCATCCTTCACCGGTGCATCACTCATGAAGAAGCATAGCTCATTCTTAACAACTGCCACACTAGAGCATGTGCTGGTCATTTGTCTGGGTTGGAAACAACCCAAAATATTCTATGAGTTGGTTCCTTTTGGCTGACGTTAATCAATGATTGCGTTGAATCGGTCAAGAAGTGCCACTGGTGTCAGATCTTCTCTTGGAAGATGAGGGCACAACTCACTCCCATGTTTCTCGTCATTACTGTTGGTCCTTTCACCAAGTGGGGGATTGATTTCCCTACATGCCACCCAGCCTCCACTAGGGGGCATCGATATATCATCATAGTAGTAGAATACTTCACAAAGTGGGTCAAAGCTATGCCAACGTTCAATAATTATGGTGAAACAAAAACTCTCTTTAGTTTCAATCATATAATAGCAAGGTTCGACATCCCAAAGGATATTGTCACTGATCATGGAAATCACTTTCATAACAAAATGATGTCTGAGTTGACGCCAAATCTTGGGTAGAGGCAAGATAATTCATCACCCTAATACCCACAAGAGAATGGTCAGGTGGAAGCTATGAATAAGTCCCTCATGAGTATTCTGCAGCAAATGATCAATTCTTCCAAGTCAAATTGTAATTTGATGTTGTACTCAAAATTATGGGCCTACCGAATGTCTGTAAAGTCTACCACTGATTTCTCACCTTTTCAACTCGTTTATGGGCTGGAAGTAGTCTTTCCTATGGAGTGTCAGATCCCATCTCTAAAGTTGGCAGTACAGTTATTTCCAGACACTTCACAGCTTGAGGAACGCTTATTATATCTTGAGAAACTCGATGAGCAACGACGCGATGCAGCCTTGAATAAATAGGCTGGCAAGCAAAGAGTCAAGTGTCAGTATGATCAATCCATTCATCCTTGGATTTTCTCCGAAGGTGAACTTGTCCTGGCCTATGACCAAGATAAGGATCCCCTGGGGGCAGGAAAGTTCAAACCCATGTAGTTCAAACCTTTCATTGTGAAGGAGGTATTAAAGAAGGGCACTTATTGTCTGGTTGATTTTGAGGGAAATTCTTTAGCGGAGCCTAGAAGTGGGCTCTACCTCAAGAAATATTACTCCTAGGTGGGTCGCCTTGGGTGACTTCTTGTACATATCTATAGTTCTTATACAATTAGTTTTTTGTCTTTTTGTTTTATGGACGTGTCGTTATTGATGCTATATTTTTCATTGTGACATATGTCAAGTGAATTAGAGGTGTTCCTTGGGTTCAAGGACGACACTAGCCGACACACTTGGAGGATTTCTTCCGCAACTTGGGTGATCTTCACATCTCAGGGCCATTTTCTATCTACTAGAGGTATTTGTTTAGGTGACACCACAAACAATGTCGTCAAGTACATCGCAGTGATAGAGTTTCTTCGTGATGCTTTGTGGTTTACCGCATTTATGATCCTAGGAGACTAAATCAACGATCCTACTCTACATCGACGACTCCTTAGGGTAAGTCTCCCAGAACATTGCTTTGATTACATTACGTATATCCATGTTCCTAGGAGACTAAATCAAATGACTGATACTCTAACTACTCAAGTATTAGATTGGCATATTGCACACACATACGCATGTACACACATTGTAAAAATGTGATCCATAAGACATAAAAGATGTAAATACACATATATATATATCAAAATTATCAGAGTATATAGGAGGGTGCAAGATCCTCAAAAATAATATATCCAGCATACATCTTGGGGTTTATACCCTCAAAAATATACAAAAGAGTTCCCTCGGCACGTAAGTAGTCCACCCTAACTAAGAATGGGACTTGTTGGCCCTGCCATAGTGAACGACGAAGTTTTCTAAATGCCAAAAAAGATGGACCCAAGACGATGGCACCCCAACTACGTGAGGTTGCATCGATAGTGGGAGATCCTCTATCTCAGCCATGGGCACTGTATGAGTGAGCGAGGTGAGGTTCCTCTCCACTCATCTCAACACTCTCTCAACCTCTCCGGCTAGAGGTCCCCTTGTTGTTTTTGCTGGTCCAATGACTTCTGTTGGTACTGCCTCTAGTCGAGGATGCCTCATGGTCCATGCAAATTCTGCTGGACGCACTGGTCCCACATATGTACATAAACAAATACATAGTTTTCAAGTACTCTGGTACAGATAAAATGATATATATAAAAATAAATTAAAAACTAAATAACTTTAAAAAAGTAAACGTACTCATCTCTCCTCGCTCAGCTCTTGGAGATATGGGCATGTCCGGATCCCTGGAAAAGTTGATCCCGACATAGGGGTAGTCCTCTATCGTTGGAATCTGTTGTGCCCAGTAGTCAAAAAATACATCATCAAAGGCCTCTATGGTCCTCCTTCCCCCCTTTCACGGAAGCAATGCTACCCATCTACACACTGCTAGGAGCGAGGCCACATGCCCCCACATAGTCTCTCGTGGACTAAGACTAGGTACCCTCTCAAATAAGAATGAACATAAAATGGTACCAAATCCAATTTTTTTGTTACTCTGCCCACGACACTCGGTGAGTTGTCTCTTAATGTAGTCAAGCACGGTCGTGCTCCAGTCAAACAATCGTGCATTTAATCACTGCAGTGCACAATGCATATTCGCCTGGGTGGCCTGATGTAAGGCCACATATCTAGTGATCCACCCAATAAGTAAAACTATAAATTTTAGTGATAGGTTTTTAATCTTGTGGATCAGCACCTGAGAACCTACTTTCTCAATGTCAGCCTCTCAATACATTCTGATCAACTTGGCGATGTTATGGGGCCCAACAAGAAATGCACACAAGTCGATTGGTTCCCCTCTCCTTGAGAGGCCATTCATAAAGTAGATGTCGTCAATCGTCGAAGTCAATGACTTCCCCTCGAGCATAAATGCCTCAGCGTCAGGGTGCCAGTAATCCAACAAGGCATTCAACAACCTGGGTTGTGCCCTCATGAATGGACACCGGAAAAACTTCCATAACCTACATTGTCGCAATGAAAACATAGCTACAGGGTCCTAATTGACCAAGATATCTATATCTTCATGATCTCTCTCTCTCCAGTGGACATACATCCTATTACATGACAAGTTCATGGGGGGAGTTAGCTCTTGCTTTTCATTTTTTCTATGTTATTTAGGGTGTACACGGGTTGTCTTGGACACGGTCATGTATGCACCTGAGAAAATTGTTTTCTGCCTATGGGCATACATAGGATGTCCTTGGACAACCCGCATACACGTAGGGTCACCCTTTTTTAAAGGGGCACACACCCCCCAAAACCAAAAGAAATGAAGAAAGGAAGTATGGAAATGCAAGAGGGGTCAGTTTGTACTTACTTGGTCTGAGCAGAAGTTCATCTCGTCCTTTGAAGCTCCCAGAATCAACTCTTTGAGCAAAGGGGACTTTTTATCTTTTTGGTTAATTCTCAATTTTCAATGGTGAAAATGAGCTATCCGCTTCTATTTATAGAAGTTTTTGGCCTTTTTTCCACTTTTTCTAACCCTTTTGCCATTTTTCTGGCTTGTAAATCATTTAACGGGGTTCTTGAGTTTCTAATTGGATGTTACGATACATTTGACTTTTGGTTTGGAAAACATTTTGGGAGATGGGTCACTTTAAAATATTCTTTGGTAAAAGTCATTTTTCCAACTTTTTTCATTTAAGTTAGGATTCCACCCCCACTTTTTGCATCTCCTTCTCTTTTCCTCTTTTCCATAGGGTCGATCCCATCGAACTGCGACACATGGATGCCCTAGGTAGATCCTAGTTTCATTTTGGTGTCGATGTCGTCGTTAATGACTTTAGGCTCAAGAGTCCTTGTTAGCCCTGTCATGATTAAGAGTTTGAGCCGCATATGTCTGATGAGTCATCACTCTTGACCTCACCCTCGGGACTCCCATAAAATGAGTATTCTTTTAAGCCCTTTTCAGACTCTCTAAACATGAAAAGATTGTTGAGCGATCTTGTTGTCCTTCACGCTTGCCAAACTAAAATTTGAAGGCACATCTGTCTAACGGTAGTTTACCCCTTTTTTGGTTTGGATGGTCAATTGTATGAACAAAGGTATACTCTAGGAATTTCGTTTCATTAGAAGAGTATTCTCAGGTATAAGTTTAACCATTTTTCGGTCCTGAGGGACTAAATTTATGAAAAAGGAACCCCCACGGAGTCCATAGTTAAGCTCTTTTAAGACTCCCTAAAATTGAAAAGATTGTCGAGTGACCTTGTTCCTTCACACTCATTAAAATGGTCCAGAAGAACATCCCCTATGGAGTCCATAGTTAAGATCTTTTCAGACTCCTTAAAATTGAAAAGATCATCGAGTGACCTTGTTCTTTCACACTCGTTAAATTGGTTCAAAAAAAAATCTACTAGCATGAGTTTAACCCTTTTTCCAGCCTATATATTAAGGAGGAAAAAGGTACACCTCGGGATATCCGTCTTTCCGAGAGAGTTCTCCTAAGTAGATTTTATACTTTTTGGGCTAAGGAGACTAAATCTAGAAAAAATCCATGAGTCCATAGTTAATCTCTTTTCAGACTCCTTAAAATTGAAAATATTGTTGAGTGATCTTATATCCATCACACTCGTTATAATGGTTTTGTATAGACTTATTTTCGGTGCTATTTTACCCCTTTTCAAATCGACTAGACTACCTTCGAAAAACATACCCCAACGAAGTCTTCTTTTATTCTTTTTCAGACACTCTAAAAATGAAAAACTATTGATCATACCTTATTTGGGCTCATGAAAAATACATTGAAGGGGGTTTCATCATGTATTTATAATCACAATTTCATCTTTGCATATTTGGCCTAATTCCGGTTCCATGTTGCTCTCAACTGAGCCTTTGAAGCATGCGTTATACACAAGCCTTGTAGCACTTTGCCTCTACGACCTAACACCTTGAACCATGGAGGAATTTTCTCCGAGTGTCCTTTTCCCGCACATGTCTCCTTGCTATGAGAATTAGTGTGTTCCTTGCACTTGGAACTAATATGCTTGCGACACTCATTCCTCCTTTGTAACATAGCATTCTTTTATTCTTTTTCAAGCTCTTCAAAATATTGAAAAAGACAAAAAAATCAAATATACCCCAAAAAGAGGAGGGGAAAGTTATTTTCTTTTTATGGCAGAACAATGAATTGCCCTTGGACAAAGCACATCCTTTCATTTGTCGTCAAGATTTGGGATTTAATATGACCTTAGGAAGATGTTCTCGCTACATCGAGTTGTGTCCTCCTTCATTTGGTTATTCTTCCAAACACATGGAGA
>SNQJ01S0225875.1:0-14656 GCA_010110895.2 Picea sitchensis | reverse complement strand
ATAACAGACTGGAAATATAGAGTATAATTGTCAGCTATATCTCATGGATCATCACTGGAATACAATCAAATAGCATAAAAATACTCGTGATCAGAAGATGAATGCATATATGATGCATGCACGGATAAATCGACAGGAATATGTGATGCCGGAGAAATATGGTAACCACTACCAGCTGGAAAATTCGTCCGGAAGGATAGACCATCAGAATGCACCATAAACTGCTCCAATAGAAGCTCCATGGTCTCTAGAATGGAATGGATGAGTGTCTGATGTCAGATATGGCCTCTGAGGTACTGGATCTGGACCCCTGGGGGGTTTGCGCACCTCTTGGGACATTGGATGTGCCCTAAATGATTCCACCCATGGAATCTATTGCTATATGGATCAAAATGATCATCTCACCAAATGTGGAACTGGGTCGGAAGGGTTTCCCCAGATCTATCCTGATGCTCCGTCTGCGACCCCAAATGTATTGCCGGATGAGCTATGCCCTAAATGTCTGGATGAGGCGATCTTCAATATTCCATCATTATAATTTGATGATAGATGGATCAATAGAAGCACCCTGGCTGGATATCAACTGGGTCGGAAGGAAACTGCAATCTAAACTCAGACCTCATGTAGCTCTCCAAACCCTCAAACTGACTTGCACCCTCACTAGATGAGCTGCACACTCTGCAATGGATACTCTTGAAAAGTATGGTGAGATACCTGGATGGTATCTTCGATGGGATAGGGTGTGTCTCTGAACACTGAAACCGATCAATGTTGGTGGTTTCCTCTAGAAATCCACAAAACAATAAGGTCGACTATCTTCCTCCTCTGGGAACTCTCAACATCAAATCATAACAATGCATAATGAGGAATTAGGTAAAATTACTCCCTTTATATCATTCCCAACCTAATTCACCATTGACCTCACTTAAGTTAGGATGTTTTCCTCCTAAGGTGAATAATTAATTAATTAAGTCCCCCTTTAACACCTTTTCATTCTAATTCTTCGTTGACTTAGGCTTAAGTGACTTTTCCTAAGTATTTTGGCTTAATTCATCGTTTAGCCATCAATTCACCCTTATTTATCCATCTTGTTCCCTGTTTATGATTGCTATAGTCTACAGGAACACATAGACTACTAAGTCAGTCCTTACTGGCCTACTCTAGGGAACGGGACATCACAATCCTCCCTTCCTGAGATTGCTTTTCTTCAAGCAAAATCAATCCTGGGTGCTGTAAGATATGCTCTCCCTCCCATGTGGCATCCTCCACTAGAAGACCTCTCCATCTAACCAAGAAATCCCTGATGATCCTGCTCCTCAATTTGCACTCTCTCTGCTCTAGTACCTCCTCCGGCACTAGCTCCAAATGACCCTCCTCATCTAAGGGTGGCAACTCCTATGAAATTCTAACCTGTTGTCCCATGACCTTTTTAAGGAAAGAGACGTGAAAGAGTTTATGAATCTTACTACCTTCCAGAAACTCTAGATCGTATGCCACCTCGCCTATGCTCCTGATGACTTTGTATGGCTGGTAGAATTTCAGCTTCAGATTTTCTACTCCGCTCCTCTTCAAGGAGGACTATTTGCATGGCTGTAATCACAGAAAAACCAAATCCCCTACCTCAAAACTGCGCTCAACCCTGTGCTGGTCTGCATCTATCTTTTGCTGGTTCTGAGCTGACTGCAAATTCTCCCTCACTGATTGAAGAATGCTCTGACTCTCATCCACCTAGTCCTTTTCCCCTGGGACACTGCTTTCCCCAAACACAGTCTCCATAAAGGAGGGTGCATTGTATCCATACAATGCCCTGAACGGTGACATCCTGATAGACATATGGTAAGTTGTGTTGTAGCAATACTCACCCATATGTAACCATCTTACCCAAGTGCACTGCTTCCCCCCACATAGTTCCTCAGATATCCCTCCACCCATTTGTTGATGATCTTTGTCTACCCATCTGTCTATGGGTGGTAGATGGTACTAGTGGCTAGCTCTGTGCCTGTCAACCTGAAAATATCCTACCAAAATGCGCTGATGAAGCGCCCATCTCTATCACCGACTATCTGCCTGGGTAACCTGTGCAACCGAAATACCTCCCTGAAGAATAACTTTGCTACCTGTATGGCCTTCTAGTCTGTGGGTATGGCGAAGAAATGTGCAAATTTGGTCAGTTTGTCGACCACCACAAATATACAGTCCTTTCCCTACACTCTAGGAAGGTCTGTAATGAAATACATGGAAACGTTCTCCCATTTCTACTCTGGAATGGGTAGAGGTTGTAGTATCCCTGTGGGGTATGTCTTCTCGGACTTGTTCTGTTGACAAGTCGTGCACTCTCGTATGTGTTTCAACACATCATCCTTGAGACCCTTCCATGAGAATCTCTCCCTGATCTATGTATATGTTTAGAAGTACCCCAGATGGCCTACTGGAGGCGAATAATGACACACCTTTAGAATTTTCCCCTTCAAGGTGGATTCTGGAACCAAGTAGATCCAGTCCTTGTAGAAAATGATGTCATCAAGAACCCGATATTTATCATCAATCACCTGTCCACCCATCACCTCACAAGAAAATTTGTTTTTGGAGTATTCCACCAACAAATGAGCTTTCCAATTTGTACAAATGTCCATCATCGAACATCCTGATAGCCTCCTGGATAAGGCGTCTGCCACAATATTCGTTTTTCCCTTGACATACTCAATGTAAAAGTCAAAGGCTTGGATATTTGAGACCCACTTATGTTGCCTCTCACTGAGGTCTTTTTGATCAAGGAAATACTTGAGACTGTTATGATCAGTCTTCACTACAAACCTGCTGCCAACCAGATATTGCCTGAATTTGGTTAAGGCATGCATGATTTCTAGCATCTCCTTGTCATAAGTAGGATAGAGTCTCTCCATTTCGTTGAGATTTCTACTCACAAACACAATGAGGTGCCCCCTTACAACAAAACTGCTCAAATCCCCACTCATGACATGTCACACTCTAAGACAAATATCTGCGATAAGTCTGGAAGGGATAGAACAAGGCATGTGCTCATAAATTCCTTCATTTTGTCAAATGTCTGTTGTGACTCCTCTATTCAATGGAAAGCACCCTTCTTGGTCAAGTCTGTGAGTGGTGCTCCCAACTGTGAAAAACCCTTGACGAACCGCTTGTAGTAACTCCATAACCCAAAGAATCCTCTCAGTGTCATGAGATTCTTGGGCATTGGCCAATCCAAAATGGCCCTAATCTTTTCCCGATGAACCTGTACTCCCTGCCCACTGATGATATACCCCAAGTACAATAATTCTCTCATGCCAAATTCACATTTGGATTCCTTGGCATATAAATACTATGCCTGCATAATATCCAAGACCTCCCCCAAATGTGCTAGTTGCTCATCCCATGGCTTGCTATAGATCAAAATATCATCGAAGAAAACCAAAAGTTACTTCCTCAACTATCCTTTGAAGATGTGGTTCATGCAATACTGGAAAGTGGCTGGTGCATCGGTCAATCCAAATGCCATGACCAAGAACTCAAAGTGTCCGAAATGGCATCGAAAAGTTGTCTTCTCAATATCCTTCTCCCTAATGCTGATCTGATGGTATCCTGACCATAGATCAATATTCATGAAGAAGACTGCCCCATGTAACTCATCCATCAGATCATCTATGCGTGGAATATCGTATCGATTCTTGATCGTGTTTTTGTTGAGTGCTCTGTAATTTATGCACATCCATAATGTGCCATCCTTCTTCAGTACCAGAACAATTGAAGATGCAAAAGGACTCATGCTGGGCCTGATGTGCCCCATAGCGAACAATTCTTTGATTGCTTTCTCAATCTCGTCCTTAAATTTCTTGGGGTGTCTATAGGGTGTTGTAATCACTAGTGTAGCCCCTACCTATAACTCAATCATGTGCTCAAAACCCATATCTGGCAGTATCCCTGGTGGTATTGGTCCAAATACTGGCTCATACTGATCCAGAAGCTCCCTGATCTGTGGATGGTACTGCTACCTACCCTCTGAGTCCTTCTGTATGGTGATCAAACACTTTTCTGCGTAAGCCACATCATCGTGATGAAATATCCTCTCCATCCTCTTTGTCGATACTACTTGAGGTGCCCCTGTAGACATGCCTCTTAGCACAACTCTCGATCCACTGACATCTCTAAAGCTCATGGTCAACGTCTGATAGTTGAACCCAATCTCTCCCAATGAATACAACCACTGTACCCCTAACACGACATCAATATCTGACAACTCAACTACATAGAATGTGTCTTCTAGAGTGTAGTTGCCTAGTTTGAACTCTAGGTCAGGGATCATGTCCAAGAAATTCATCGTGTATCCATCTACCACTGCTACATGGAATCCCTCAAACTCCTTCGTGCGTAACCCCCTCCTGGCTACTAAGGATGCATCTATGAAGTTGGGGGTGGCCCCACCATCAACTAAAGTTGTCATGTGTTGCCCCTGTATAAGGCCCTTGAGCCTGAGAGTGTTGTACCTAAGTACTCCTGAAAGGGTGGCTATTTTCCCCCTTTCACCTCTCTATGAGGTTTTTCCTCCTCCTTGGGCTGTGCCCTTTCCGGTATTTGAGGTTTCTTCTGCTGCTTCTCTGGCTCATGAATGGTATCAGCCTCAGAATCACTGTCTATTAGTGCCTCAATATCCTCATCATCCTCCTCATTGCCTGATTCCACATCAATGTAGTGGATCTCCCATTTCCCATGCATCTATGCCCCGGGACCCACAGGTATCTGCATGAGAAGCAAAGCTTCTTCCTCATCAATTCCCATCTCGTATCGGCTTGCCCTTCCATTCCCTCTCTGGATTCTTCTGATCCCTTTCTCTTTGTGGTACAAAGGGTTTGGTAAATGGTTTAATTTTTGGCACGGAGTCCGCCAAGTCTCTAGTGCGTCTGATGGCATCCTGCAAGGTATGAGGCCGATAGGCCTTCACCCATCCTCTCAAGGGTTCTGTGAGCTCTTCTGTGAATAGCATGACCAATCGGGGCTCATATATGTCTGTCATTTCCATTGCTACCCTCTGAAACTATGAGATGAATGCCTGTGTTGTGCTAGTTTGTCTCAACGATGCTAGATCTTTGAAATGGATCTCTAGATCCCTCCTGTCAAATCTGTCCATGAGTGTCTCTGTGAACTCTTGGTAGGAGGTGATACGACTTTGGACCAATGTCACCAATCCATGATACCACCACTCGTGTGCTTCACCCTCTAAGTGTAAGGTGGCGAAACTGATGGCCTTCATCTCTGTCATCTGGTTGATCTTGTAGTAGGTGTCAAGCTTCTATATCCAAGCTCTGGTGGTGCATTTGGATGATCCATCGAAAGAAGGTATAGCGAGTTTACCAACTTTTCATATGAAGTCAATGTTATGCCCCTGTTGCTGCTGCGGTTGCGACCTTTAGCTCTCTGGGGTGGTTCCTGAGTCTGAGCCCACAATACTCGATCAGGGTGATACCCTGATGGAATTTACAACCCAATGCTGCATACTCTCTCTGATACTCTGTAATGTCCTCTGCACGAGTGGGCAGTCTCTGTGCTATCAGTGTCTGTGCTTCTACCTAGGGTGCCCTCTGAAAAGTGGGAAACAATGGGCGTGGAATCCTACTCACAGGGGTGTATGTGTGAGTGGGTGACTGGGGTCTACTGCCTTCTCGTGAGTTCCCCTGTGTTTCATGTGGGGCTTGTGTTCCCTAGATGTCTGCCATAGCCAATTTATCAGCTACCTGAGCCAATGACTATGACATGGTCCGTTGACTAGATGACATATCACTGATAACCTTCATGAAGGCTGTATCAGGATCCATGGGGGCCTTACCACTGCCCTCTGGTCACTCATATCTGTCACCTAACCTCCTCTCTACTTCATGCTCAGCCTCATGCTCTTCTCTTCTCTCTGCTTCTCTGTGCACCTCTTCCTCTTCCTCTGAACTGGGAGGGAAAGGAGGAAAGTTAGGCCTAGACCTTCTTTCCTTGCATCTGCTGTAAGTGACATATTCGTCACCTACGTGCTCACGACCATATGGTTCTTCTGATGTACTCATTGTATTTAGTCACAGGTTGGCAAGACTAAAGCTCTGATACCACTGAAATATCCCTGATCTCGCTGATCAAGATATTTGCTACTGATCTAATATTTTGTCTTGTAGATTTGATACATTAGGGGTTTCTGGATGCATTTCAATTGTGTGTTTGAGATATTTAGGTTATTGCATGTGCATGTTGGTTATTGCATGTGCATGTTGGTTATTTCATGTGCATGTTGGTTATTGCATGTGCATGTTGCGTATTTAAGGTTTAAACAACATATAAAGGATGCATGCAGAAGTAAAGAACATCAACTACCCAATAACATGTATTATGTGACTCAAGCACGAAAATAGAATAACAGACTAGAAATATAGAGTATAATCATGAGCTAGATCTCATGGATCGTCACTGGAATACAATCAAATAACATAAAAATACCCATGATCAGAAGATGAACACAGATCTAATGCATGCACAGATAGATCGTCAGGAATATGCGATGCCGGAGAAATACGGTAACCGCTACCAGCTTGAATACTCATTTGGAAAGATAGACCATCAAAATGCGGCGGAAATTGCTCCAATAGAAGTTCCCTGGTCTCTAGACTGGAATGGATGAGTGTCAGATGTTAGATCTGGCCTCTGAGTTACTGGATCTGGACCCCTAGGGGGTTTGCGCACCTCTTGGGACACTAGATGCACCCCAAATGATTCAACCCATGAAATATGCTGCTATATGTCTCAAAACGATTGTCTCTCCAAATGTGGAACTGGGTCAGAAGGGTTTCCCCGAATCTGTCCTGATGCTCCGTCTGCGACCCCAAATGTATTGTCAGATGAGTTGCACCCTAAATGACTGGATGAGGTGATCTACAAGATTCCACCATCAGAATTTGATTATAGATGGATCAATAGAAGCGCCCTAGTTGGATCTCAACTGGGTCAAAAGGAAACTGCAATCTGAACTCGAACCTCGTGCAACTCTCCAAACCCTCAAACTGACTTGTGCTCTCACTGGCTGAGCTGCACACTCTGCAATGGATACTCCTGAAAAGTATGGTGAGATACCTGGATGGTATCTTCGATGGGATAGGGTGTGTCTCTCAACACCAAAACCGATCAATGGTGGTGGTTTCCTCCATAAATCCACAAAACAGTAAGGTTGACTCTCTTCCTCCTCTCGGAACTCTCAACATCAAATCATAACAATTCATAATGAGGAATTAGGTCAAATTCATCCCTTTATATCATTCCCAACCTAATTCACCATTGACCTCACTTAAGTTAGTCGATTTTCCTCCTAGGGTGAATAATTAATTAATTAAGTCCCCCTTTAGCACCTTTTCATTCTAATTCTTCGTTGACTTAGGCTTAAGTGACTTTTCCTAAGTATTTTGGCTTAATTCATCGTTTATCCATCAATTCACCCTTATTTATCCATCTTGTTCCCTATTTGTGCCTGACTATATTCTACGGGAACACATAGACTACTAAGTCACTCCTTGCTGGCCTACTCTAGGGAACAAGACATCACATGGTTGTAGTAGTCCTACTGGGTGAGTGTCTTCATATTTGTTGGCTTAGCAAGTGTCACACTCCTTGATGTGGCTCATCACATCTTCTTTTAAACCCTTCCAAGAAAACCTCTCCCGTACCTATATGTATGTCTTGATGAACCCTTGGTACCCTTCCATTGGTGTATCATGGCATGCCTGTAAAACCTTGGTCTTGAATACTGATTCGGGGACCAAGAAAATTCGTCCCTTGTCGTATATGATATCATCCATAATCCTAAAGTTGTCATCTATCACCTTCCCATCCATCACTTCACAAGCAAATATTTTCTTCGAATATTCCACCAAGAGGTGGGCCTTCCAATCCACTAAAATATCGGTCATGGCATAAACCGATGGTCTTCTGGACAAGGCGTCTGCTACCACGTTATTTTTCCCTTTGAAAAATTCTACATCGAAGTCATATGCCTAGATTTTTCTCACCCACTTTTGCTGCCTTTCATTCAAGTCCTTCTGGTCTAGGAAGTACTTGAGGCTATTGTGATCAATCCTCACTAAAAGTTTTTCCCCAACTAAATACTGCCTGAACTTAGCCAATGCATGCATGATGTCTAGCATTTGTTTGTCATATATGGTGTAGAGGAGCTCAGGACCTCTCAAATTTCGGCTTTCATAGATAATTGGGTGCCTGTTTTGCATAAGTATGGCTCCAATGCCTTCCCTTGATGCATCACACTCCACTGTGAAGGGTTGTGCGAAATCTGGTAGGGCCAATACCGAACATGTACTCATTACTTTCTTCATTTTTTCAAAGGTGGCATGTGCTTCTCGGTTCCATTTGAAGGCCCCTTTCTTGGTCAAATCGGTCAAAGGTGCACAAAATTGAGAAAATCCTTTGACAAACATCCTGTAATAGCAGCAGATGCCCAAAAAATCCTTCAAATCAGTGAGTATCTTTAGTGTGGGTCAGTCGAATATGGCTTGTATCTTTTCTTGATGTACCTATACCCCCTTTACTCCAATAATGTGTCCTAAATAAAGGACCTCTGTCATCCCAAATTCACATTTAGACTCTTTTGGCAGCCCTACATGTTTTCGCTATTTGAATGATAAACGACACTTTCTATAGCTTCCTTCACCTCATATTATCATTTGGGATGACAGATGAGAAACAGGCTGTAGAGTGTGAGTGGAGTGAAATTCTTTTGCATAATTTGGATAGTGGCCATAATGCCAATATGAAACCTTATGTCGACAGGTCTCACAAACAGTCAAAACAAAAGCATGGAACGTTAGGGTTCCAAAATAAAAGGGTTGGTCGGCTCATTTCGAGAAGTTTAAGGAATCGATCTAAGCCTCATTTGAGCTCGATCGACTAGATCAAGGTCAATGAGGTCTCAGATTCCAAAATTGAAAATTTCCTCGCAGAAGAAGATCCCGATTGTCATAAATCAGATCCTAATCAGCCATACGACTTTGTTAATAATCTTCCACCGTGTCTCAAGGATAAAGGTGAGTTCACTAGTATTAGGATTGGTCTAGGGAACATAATAGATAGTATTGATGTAGCCAGTCTTGGCTGTACACTCCATCAATAGATCATCTCTCCTACACATTGTGAAGTCTTCCTGCGTTGGATTGAATGATACTATATTGATATTCATGTTCTCCAATATCAAATTAAAATGCTCAGAAATCACAATGAATTACTCATAAAGGAAAATCATGACCTCAGAGCAAATGAACAGAGACAAGCTAAATGTCTTAAGAAGACAGGCAACATTGTGATAAAGAATGCAGACAATGTGAATGCCATAATCAATTCCGAGCTCTCTTGATCCATGTTTAGTCATTAGTTTAAATGGTAAAATAATTTTTTCCCCCTTATTAGAGTCATGTTATTTTTTGAATCAAATTGGTTAAACTTAGATTTCTTTTACCAATATAAGACTCGCTACAAAATCTCTCGATTATGCAGCCAAGTCATTTTTATACAAAATTTAGTTATTAGTTGTTAATCAATTATCTAACTTGTTCCTATTTCGTTTTCAAAACATGATATATCTTGATGCTGATTTTATGAGGTGGAACATGTTCGATTTAGATGATTAATATCTCTTTTTTGTTTATTTTGTAAATAAAAAAAAAAACTTTTATTAAATTTTGAAGATACAATTTGATTATGAGTGGTTGTAACCCCTCCACTTTTGTAATATTCTGATCTCATGGGATCTGATCCTATCCTAAAATATAGGAAGATGAGATTTCAAAAAGACTCTTTAAATACTTTGTATTTTGTAAATGAGAGGCATCTTGGCCTGGAACCAAAGATGTACGAATGCCTTTTAAAACTTAATGAAACATCGTACAACATTTTGGATTTAGTCCTTTGTGAATGGTGTTTCATTAATGTTTTGTTTTATTTAATCTTGATATATTAATATGTCGTGTAGCTTTAGACTCATTGATATGTTATGTTTTAGGATATTCATGTTATAAATATCGTTCATGATTTACTGTTCCAGATATCGACACTGTGATGATCTTTTCAATTTGAATATCATAATTTCTCTTTGATGTTTAGTTGAACCATGAGATGAATGTATTACACATAGATTTCTCTGAACGTAATCATTTGCAATCATAAGATCACATAATCAATAGGTGTTCCCTTTTTCGTCCATAAATCCTGGTTGCCAATACATTCTGTGAATTTATTCAGAAAAGTTTCAGTATAAGTCTATTGCATATTTATCTCATAGGCGTGGCAACTGGATGCTCTTGATTCATACGGAGGCACAAACACATTTAACAAACTAATATCAGGTTAGCTATTTTGTTTCTAATTTATGTCATTTTATGTATTAGTGAAACCAAAAAGTTTAGATCAGCTGTGACTATCTGTACATCTGTGTTTCATAATTTAGTTAATTCAAGTTTTGTTATATTTATAATTAGAAAACAAAAAAATATTCAAATGTGATTTCTTTATCTTCTTCTGTAAAACAATTATTTTTACATTGATTTCGTAAGTTTCCAGTAAAACTTGCAACTTGTAAATTCTGTTCATAAACAATATTTTTATTGTTTTCCTCTTCTGCTCAAATACATTTATACATATAATTAGATTATAGATTATGTAAATATTATTATTTAACATTAGTTAATTATTCCTTTTCTTTATATTAGGATCTTAGATTGGCTAACGGAGCCATTAAACCCGTCAGAATAGGTTACACCAAATGACTTGGGTTAATCCGACAACCTCGGACCGGATCTGTTCTTCCAAGTTGACGACCGATTAATTTCGCTCGCCAACAAATGACACAAGAAGGAGGGCTTGATTTAAATTGATGGCACATGGAAGTCGTAAGACTCCTCCCCCACACACTCGCTCCCCTGTAGTAACACGTAGTCGCTTGGAAAATAACGTTACTTCTGAAACAACAACTACCTCGAATAAAAATCCTGAGATTCTTGTTGAACCGGTGACACCAAAACCTCAAGGAATCGATGTACAATAAATTGTTCGTCAGTCACTCATAAGGACACATAGTGCCTTGGCCGACACCAGATAACCTAGTAGGCCTCTTAATCAACCTTTATATTTCTCAGATATCCGAGAACAACTTGACGACACTAATCTTCTTTTGAACCCTTCAGGAGATAATACCACAGATCTTGCTGAAACACCTATCCTTGAAGTCAGAGGATTTGGTATTCCACATTCCCCACCTCATTCATCTCCATCCTCTTCAGGAGGAGAATCATCTGACGAAGGCAGCTCCTCATCTAAACCATCACATACTTTGACACCACCAACACCCATGGAAAACCAAAACAATCCTGCCAGACCTTGGCTCGATCAAGATGTCATGGCTGTACCTGGACCTCAACACCCGTTACCAAAACACCTGGAGAAATGGTTGCCTAAGTTTGATCCATATTCTAAACAATCTTCTGATGATTACATAAAGAAGTTTATGTTGGCCATTAGACTCCAAAGTGTAGAGCATGAAGATGTAGTATGCATACTTTTTCCTTATACATTTGAGGGCAATGCCTCCACATGGTATTTCACCCAACAACCCCAGACCATAGTCTCTTGAGACAAATTCAAAACCTGCTTCTTAGAGAAATTTGGAGATGATAAATCTCTTGAAGTCTTGGTTATGGAACTCTCTAGCCTAAAAATGAACCCTAAAGAGAAAGTAAAGTATTTTAACCAGAGATTTCTTACATTAAAGAATCGAATTCCCACAGATTCAATGCCTGCTGAGAGTCTAATTGTTGCATATTACACCAAAGCTCTACATAATAATATAAAAATTTGGGTTAAAAGGTCTAAAAAGTCTACATTGTTGGAATCCTTCGAGGAGGAGCCCAGTAAAATCGAGAAAAGACATAGTAATATTAAAATATAATCTAAGTAGTGAAGCCGAAACAACTTCATCTTCTAAAGAAATATAGAAATCCTCATAAGGCCTCCTCATACTAAAAGTCAACAAGAAACTTTAGATCTAGAAAGATTGCAGAAGGATTTCCAAAATTAATAAAATCAATTCTTGGACTTGAAGAGGTTGGGCCAGAATATCTCAGAAAAGGTGGTTTAAACCACCTTCGGCATTCCTCCCAATTGGCCAGAGCGACCACTATGAGGGTTTAATTTGAAAATCACAATACGGCTGCAAACCTTCTTAGAAGCACATGATAATTCAGCCTCTGTCCCTCTTGAGAATTATGAAGACATAGTTGTGGAAGAAGTACCGGAAGAGGAATAATCATCCCCCAATATCTTCGGGCACTTATCTGACATTATTTTCCAAGCAAATTTTGAAAGTGTCCACCCCTACAACACAAGAAAACCACCGAGAGCAAACCGTCTTTTACTAAAAGTCAACAAGAAACTTTAGATCTAGAAAGATTGCAGAAGGATTTCCAAAATTAATAAAATCAATTCTTGGACTTGAAGAGGTTGGACGAGGAGGCATCCTCAAGAAAAGGTGGTTTTAAACCACCTTTCAGAAAACATTTCCCTCCCAATTGGCCAAACCTGACCACTGCAGGTTTTAATTTCGAAATCTTACAATACGCTTTGCAAACTATTCTTAAAGCACATGATAACTCTGTCCCTCTTGGAAGTTCTGAAGATGTAGTTGAGGAAGAAGTAGCTGAAGAGGAGGACTCATCTCCTAATATCTTCGAACACTTTTCTGACAGTATTTTCCAAGCAAATTTTGAAACTGTCCACCCTTACATCACGCGAAGAAAAACACAGAGCAAACCATCTTCTGAAATGAGTAATAATGTGCATCCAAAACAATTGAAACAAGATGAAATAAAATAGAGTTTAGCATCCCCAGTTTTAGAATATGACTTGATTGAAGATCTGAAAAAGCTAAGGTCTAATATTTCTGTTTTCGAGCTTTTGAAATTCCCTCTTATTCTGCATAAAATGTTGCAAAATATCGCAGAAAATAGTAAGAACAACGATCCTACAAACGAGAAGACTGCAGAAACAAGTTCCAAAACAACCAAAAATATCCCTACTAAAACAACATCTGTACCTCCGGATAAAAGGGATTTAGCTGAAAAAATTGTATCAAATGTAGATAAAACTGTTTTAGGAACAACGACAAAAAATCAACAAAATTCCCCTGTTAATGCTCGTAAAAATGTCCCACCTTTTTTGTTAACTTTCGAAATTTTTAATAGAAATGTACATAACTGCATGGTCAATTCTGACGCATCATCAAATGTAATGCCTTTACCCGTGTGTCAAAAAATTAACACAGAAGTTCAACCTTCTGATCTCAAAATCATTCAACTTGATCAGACAAACATCAAGGTAATAGGTGAACTTAAGAATGTCTTGGTTAGGTTATCTTCTAATCCTAAGGTTCACCAAATTATTGAATTTATTGTTGTTGACATCCCTGAAGTATATGGTTTGTTTTTAAGCAGGGATTGGTTCGAACATATGCATGGTTATGTTTCCACAGATTGGTCTCATCTGTGGTTGCTAGAAAATGGATATCCCAATAAAATCAGGATAAATCATGAACGTTATCTCAAGCATACTGTGACGGATATAAATGATGCAAATGAACCATTTACTGCATCTACTAATTCGTTTGAAATGCAGGGAATGAACACCTTATTTGGTAACTTCATGACTGAAATTTCACCTTTCACTGATTCTAGGCAACAATCTGAACTAATGACCTATACTCAGTCATCAGCTTCACCAAGTGTGTCAAACACTGCTGACGAAGCTCAAATCTGGTTGTTGTACTTTGATGGATCCAAATCCAAAGAAGGAGTCGGTGCAGGATGTGTACTCATAGATCCCTCAGGTAATAAAACTTTCATTGCCTGTCGATTAGAGTTTGAGTGCACCAATAACACTACCAAATACGAAGTGCTTTTGCAAGGACTCAGGAAAGCTGTGGATATGGACGTAAGAAATTTAATGGTATTTGGTGATTCAAAAATCATGGTCACACAGGTAAGGAACTCCATAGATTTCTTGTCACCACATTTGAAAAGCTACCAAATTGAGGTATGGAGTTTAATGCAAAAATTTTCAGCATTTAACATAAATTCCATTCCTAGACTAAGTAACTCAGAGGCTGATTTATTGGCTAATGTCGCTTCTAAATTGTTGCCCACAGAAGGTCTTTCTCCTAATGCATTCTCGATTGAATTGTTGTTCAAGCCGTCGATCCTGAATAACATCACCAATTGGAGAGTGTTTGACGATGATCAACAAATCATCAACTTCTTGCATATGGAAGACACCTTCCAAGGTGCGGTTATTGACAAAGGAAATCACGATGAAAACCTTCACAACTTCACTGTAATATCAGATCCTAGATCTCCAGAATCAACGTCCGATATGGTGAATTCTATCCCCAAATCTATTGTAAGACTAGAATTTTTTTATTACTTGCATGATAAATTTAGAGGGTCAGTTAATTGTAAACGAACAGTTCTTCCTTGAATTATAGAATGGTGAATTTAGGGACTAAAGATAATCCTCAAAACATCAATTTGGGAACGAGATTCTCCGAACAAGAATGATCTGCCTT
>SNQJ01S0225872.1:1414-14656 GCA_010110895.2 Picea sitchensis | reverse complement strand
TGGTGATCATACCTTCCATCTCCACCATTGAAGCTTGGTGGTCAGCTTGTTTATTATCCAAGGCTGCATAAATTTGTGGCACACTCCTAGCCACATCATTGATGGTGGTAGCTTCTTGAATGTTGTAAATTCTCCGACTGTTCTGTTGTTGGTGTGGGCAGTCCCTCCATAGATGTTCTTCTCCACAACCCCAACATTTCAAGGGTTCTCTCTTTGGGTTATCAATCTTTCCTCGGATAGATCCAGAAGGTTTATTTCCACTATGGGAGGGGAAATTCTACTGGTGTACACTTTGGGTTGGGAAGCTCATCCTTGAGTTCTTTTTATAGTTTTTAAATCTTGGGGATTTAAACCCTCTTTTCTGGAATCTCGAACTATTCTTCTTCTTCCAGCCTTCGCAAGGTTCTGTCCGATGCCCAAGCTGTTCATAAAAATATCTTGCCTTTCAGATAGTGTCTTCTAGGGTATTTGGCTCGTCAAACTCAATCCTTTTCTGATAGTCCTTAGGTAGTCCACTGATTAATCATTGCACCTTTTCCTTTTCTTCTTTTATATAGGGTACGTACATCAACAACTCGAGGAATCTGTTGACATATACCTATATGGTGAGTTTCCCTAGTTTGAGTTCATAGAATTCTTTAGTCTTTTCATCGAAATAATTTTCCAACAGATACTTCTTTCTGAAGTATTTCTCAAACCTTTCCCAAGATAGTTCCTCTTCATGAATCCCTTTTACATTCTTAAGGTCTTCCCACGAAATGGAAGCCTTTCCATTCAAGTTGAAAGTGGCTACTTGGGCCTTCAAGTTTTCTGAGAAGTCACAGACTCTGAAATACTTCTTTAGTCCAAGTAGCCAGGCCTCTACTTCCTCCGCCTTCTTTATTTCACCATCGAAAGAGTGTGGTTTGGCCTTCTTGAATTCTTCAAGATTATGATTTTTGGAATGCTTTTGCTTCTTCCATTTTCTTCGGGAATAAGAACTAGTTCTGCTACTAGAAGATTCCTCCGAGTTGCTAGTTTCCTTTCCGGAGGAATCATCTGACGCTTGTCCCTTATCTCTGGGGTGGACCTTTCTCGAGGTGCTCTTCCTAGTGTGGCCACTTAAAAGACCACGTTTCGGTATCTCAGGTGGACTTCGACTTTTCCTTGCTGTCGTTGGTCCGCATGACTGGTGTCAATTCCATGCTGAAATTGTCTTTATATGTCGGATAAACTCTGCAGCAAGACTTCATTAATTTTCGTTTGCTTCTCTTGCTCTTTTATCAACCTCTTGTTGTCGGCCTTGGAGCTCTGTAGTTCGACCATGAGGCTCCTCACAGTCTCAGCTAGATCTGGAGGGGTCCCTACTGCTCTCCTTTCATCAGACTCTTCATCTCTATTGTGGGATCCATCCCCCACTTCGTGGTGCATCACCATTCTATGCATCTGCAGTTTTATGCGGTTGATTTTCTGCTTGTGTGTAGGAAAAACACTTTCTGTTAGTCAATATTTGTATTCATTTATAACCAGTGCATAATTCATATTTTTCAAATGCATACACACAATAGGAATTTTCATTCTTAACTTCGACTTTTGATAAAGGGGGTTAAGATAGAGGGTTACTCCTTTTAAGAGTACTCCAAATGGAGTTTCTGCGCAACTCGTTCATGAGTCCAAGCAGACCAAGTGTTGTAACCATGCTATGATACCAATTTGTCACACACCCACTATGACAACCTAGATTTTTTGTCTTTTTCTTTGAGGGACATAATCCCCAAATTTCTATGGGGCCTAGAGCAGACCATCCCTTCCCTTATCCTCCTCCAAGTGACCACAACCTAGCCTTAGCGCAAGCACCTTTCGCAACTCGCGAGTTGGTAGTCAAGGCTCTCGACTCCTCTTTCACCAAATTCCGATACCCAAGATGCGATACGAGTATGGCTCCCTCCTCACTAGCGCCTGCTACATGTAAACGTAGGCTATGCTAAACACTAGCACCACTCACAACTCGTGACTTCGCTAGTTGAGGTGTTGAGCCCTCGTGGTCCTCCTTTGCAGATCCCCGAGACACGAGAGGTCAATGTTACGTGGACTCTTCCAAGCGACGCATACACGCCACTTGTCTCCTCCGTTGTACTATGCTTACGAGCTATGTCATTGCCGCCCATCGCATGACACATCGACTCTTGGCGTTTCACGACCTTAGCGATCAAGGGGCAACTTCTTCATCCTGGGAAACCCCAAACCACGATAATTCAACAATGGGTTGAATCTTTCCCAGGTGACATGTGTCCACTTCCTGTCACCTGCTCCCACCTTTCTCTGGATGCTTGTTGTTATGCCACCTGTCAACCATGCGGTCCCAACTTAACGAGTGTGCCATGTGTTCTCATGAGCCCTCGATGCTTGGCACTTCGTGACTTCTACAGTTGAAAGGAGATTCTTTCAACCTTTGAACCCCTGATACGCGATACCACGTGGAGGTTCTGATCCGACGGTTATTTCGTGGCTTGGATCCAATGACCACGATTACGTCATGATTTCACGAATCGTGAGTTCATGCAGTCCTACCCTTGACCGCTCCAAGTCACGATTCAGCAAAATGCTACCCGACTGCCATGCATCCTGTGTCAATGGACGGTTCCGAATACTTCAGGACTTTCAGGACGTTGTCGTGTCCACTCTCCTGCCTATGCAAAGATTAAGATCGACGGTCAATAGAGCTCCGACAGATCCTTGGATCTACGGTCCTGGATCCCATCACTACTTGCGAAGGCTGAAAGGGTCGAGCTGTTAACGCATGCGCTCCTCCTCTAGATCCATCGGTCATGACAGATATGGGGTATTTCTGAAAGGATTCTGACCATTCTTCTACCAAATGATGGGGTATTCTCTTTCGATAATCGGACTCGCTATCCTTTCTGAGCTTGAATCATGAGATTCAATCTCTCAGAGCTTTAGATCCCCATGACTCCGAGGCCTTAGAGAGCTACTCTTTCTTGCATAAGGTTTCCAGACCCAGATCGCATGAACCTTCAGACGGTTCTTGGGCAATTGTCATTGATCTTAGTCGAGTGACTGGGTAAAGGTTCGATACGGTTCCAAGGTTTATGGGGTAATTCCCAAGGAAGAGTACTCTCGAGGAGCCTTCCTAGAATATTACAAGAATCAAGCAAACAAGACGATTCTCGGTGGAGCGAACTCATGCCCCAGACTTAATCATTTGTATAGAAATCAACTATGGCATGTAAGTATACATATGCATCCATTATTTCTAGTCTAAAACACGAGGCAATCATTCCACACAGAAATCATTATGGGCATATAAACATGAGCATGTATTCATGATATTCAATTCAAAATACAAGGCGTAAAACACTTATCAGATCCACCAGGCATGATGCAACTGCTGGGAGGGGTACTCGTTTCCACCCAACCGTAGGCTCAGTGACTCCAAACGGATTTACCACTAGCCACCCCCGAGCTGGACCACCATGCTTTGAGATTCAATCTCCTACTTCCAGCTCAACGGAAGTCAAGGAAGAAGGTTACTCTCCTTCTCCTGATACAGAAAAATGATCCAGGGTGAAGATTACTCTCCTTCTCCTATGTTCAGAACTCCCTGTGTTTCCAGAGTTTCTCCAGTTCTCTTCGGTGATCCCTGTCACACACGCTCTCCCTCTACCCTTTACCACACTTCCTCTCTTGCCTTTTCTCTGCAAGATTGTGTGTGGTGTGAATTTCCTCGTTCGTGGTCAGGTCTGAGAGATTTTACGGATGGGCGGTTCACCCCCATCCCCTCATTAACTCTTGAGGAACCTCCCCACCTACCAATCTGACAGGAAATCCATTCCAGGGTCAGAGAGTTTCTTTGGTCTTTGAGGAAGTAAAAACGAGTATGGTACTGGCTCGGTGGAAGTTAACACAACCATTCCAGGTCCCTTCTACCACCTCTCATTATCCATCGTGGTCTCTTTTAGCACATCCCCTCCTAGCAGTCATGCAACACATATTCATAACATAATTTACATTCATCGACCTTTTATACAAAGGTCCGTCAAATCAAGCATCAACATCTTTGAGTTTGCCATAGTTCTTGGCCACTATAGTTATTTTCACAGAATGGGGGAAACATGGTGTTACACAAAGTCACAAGGACAACTAGGAAAAACCAGTTTATGAAATTCAAAAGGCTCGTATCTTTATATTTTTTCAAGCCATTCAAATTATTATTAGCTCCTCAAGAATCTATAAGTATGAGAACCAAATCTAAGGGAAAGGCGGTCCATATAGAACCTCTGAGTACAGCTGCGAATCTGATGGTAATCATCATTGTTATTAATCTCTTTCAATAAATCTATATCTCTATGTTTATGTATCTCTTGTGCATCTTTTTTGAGATTCTGCGGATCTAGTTTAGCTTGAGATTATTAGATTAAGACTTTAATCATGCAAGTGTATATTTATCGTTTTATAAAAGAATGAGAAATGTATTTCTTGTTGGATGAATGTGTAGGTTGGTGGTGAATTAATGAGGTCAACCAAAAGCCATTGGATTCATTGAAAAAACATTAGGAATCATGTATGTACTTTCTTCCTTCTCATATTTACTTTTGAAATACATATTAGTCTTAGGAGAAAATAAGATGTTATTTATCCCTCTGTCTTTTATTGGAGTACATACATTCAATGGAGATTTTAACTACTTAGCTATAGATAAATTATCTTATAACACAAGCTCTATGTGCCAAATGGATTATTTGGGCACATGCCCTTTGTCTTTGTTGAAGTACACACATTCAATGGGGATTTTAACTACTTATCTATATATAAATTATCTTATAACACAAGTTCTATGTGCCAAACTGTCTTTATTGAAGTACACACATTCAATGGGGATTTTAACTACTTATCTATAGATAAATTATCTTATAACACAAGCGCTATGTGTCAAATGGATTATTTGAACATATGCCCTCTGTCTTTATTGAAGTACACACATTCAATGGGGATTTTAACTACTTATCTATAGATAAATTATGTTATAACACAAGCTCTATGTGCCAAATGGATTATTTAAGCACATGCTCTCACTCTTTGTTGAAGTACACACATTCAATGGATATTTTAACTACTTATTTATAGATAAATTATCCTAGAACATAAGCTCTATTTCCAAATGGATTATTTGAACACATGGAAAAGAAAAAGAAAAAAACATGAAAATATCTTCTTAAAATTTGTGAACATTTTAACTACTTATTTATAGATAAATTATCTCATAACACAAGCTCTATTTTCAAATGGATTCTTTGATCACATTGAAATGATAAAAAAAAATAAAAATATCTTCTTAAAATTTGTGTTATTTATAAAACCTTCAAAATTTACTTTACCTTACTCTACCAATTCTAATTATTACTCCAACTAAAGTAAAAATTAAAGAAACGCTCATGTCCAAGAGTATATGGAATTCTTGGGACATTATTAATCAAATGGATATTGAAAGGGGATGTGCTTAGCAGAAACTTGTTGTAGGCCAAAATACCTAACAGACGGGACCATGGAAAATTTTATATTTACTTAAAGTAGTTTAAAACGGATGTATACAAGTACCATATAAATTATTGATGATCTACCTTAGAAAGTTGTTGATACTATAGAAATCTCTTTTTGTCAACAAGGGTTACCCCGGGTAATAAGTTATAATTAGATATCTCATTTTTTTGGAATAGGGAATCCATCTTTTCCCAAATAATCATTTTGGGTTTTGGGTTTTACTTGTTGTAGTTGGGTTTATTAATACATCTTAAAGAATATAAATAAACAATTATGAGTAGTATAGTATTTAAATAATCATTTAAGGTTTTACTTGATAAACATTTTCAGAAAAAATAAAAATAAAAATGCAACTATTATAAATAAGATTAATTTACAATATGAAATACATTCTTACACAATCTGAATGATACAAAATGTAAAAGAATAGTACATAATACATCTAAACTCTTCATAAAACAGCTTGGTCAAATAAGATTCTGCTCATTAAAAAAATGGAGGGGAGGAGGTATCTTTCATGGCATGAGTTTTCCCTAACCCAGTTCTTCTACAAGCAAGAAAACAAATATATTGCACCTATCCAATGCGCATTGAACCAAAGGTTGAATCTCTTAAAAGTCTCCTTGGTCAATCATGAAGCCCCTGCTTTCTATTAAATTCAAAGTCCTTAATGTCCTTGGTCTCTACCAGAACTAACACATATCATGATATCATGGCGAACTCTATGGCAGATGATCTGCCATGCTCAAACTGAGGGCGCATAGTATTTGACTGCTATCAAATCATTAAAACACTTCTTCCTTTCTTTGATTATAGGAGCAGGTTCTGATTTCGGTTTCAAAAGTGTTTGGATCCGGCTGTCATGCTTTCTGCAAGTATTTTGATTACCTTTTGTCTGCAAGTCTTTCCACCAGTTTGTCGATGGTCTTCTTCTCATGTTCGCCGACGAGATACTGGAGTTGTTGTAATCAATTCCTCCTGGCAGGTCGCGCCACGTTGTAAAAACGGGTACCGGGTGATTTCCTGCGTGGCGAAGTAAGTAGAGAAATAAAATTACAGAAGCTGTGTTTGAGTTTAGCCTGTGCCCTAGTTTGTGCCATTATTCAAATGTTGTATACAGCGATTTAACACCAAGGAGTGGGAAGTTAATCATGGTATTAGAACATTCCATTGGTCCCACGACGGACGATGCTGGTTTGGGCGAAAACCCCTTTACTATCGTTTTGGCAATTTCGGGGCTTCGATTTTGATTCCGTCAGTTGCATTGGAATCATAATCACGTAATTCATATAGATGACATGTTTCCGTGATGAAAAATACACTTTGACGAATGTCGAAAAATTGCGCTCAAAGGCATTTTTTTAATAAAAGTATGAGTCTCGTTTTTGTTGCTGCTTCACCAGAATTATATTTTGTTATTTTCTTGTCATCTATGCTATATAAGTTTTTGGCACATAAATATAAATCTGCGAAAATGGCTAGCTGACGTTTGGAGCACTTAACACTGTTTAGGAACCGGGAGGACCAATTTTCCTCTAAGATGAGTTTCAGAGATAGTGCAAGACCAACAAATGCCACAGTTAACCCATCTGATGATAGACAATACTTTCATGATCCTTGTTTAATCATAAAATCAATAAGTGTAAAGTAAAGAAGTTGGTGTGGTATGCGTGATGAAAGCTATTGGTGACACAGACAAACTGAGTTATGACTGGAAATCAAGTAGATGAGGCGAGATATGCGATCAATCACCGGTTATCTAGTTAGGAATAGAAAGATTAATCATTAGAAATGATAGAAGACCAACTGATGGGTGCAACAAGAAGGATCTGAGTTGGAGGAGGATAAGATGGGCCTCGAGGCGAAGGCATGTCTTGTTGACAGGGTCAATGTCAGTGAGAGAAATAAAATCACCGTTGATGCGCTCAACACTGATGAGGAGTTGACATCCTTCTATTGGTGCATCAATGAAAGAAAAGGGAAATTTGTCAACAAGCAGTGCATCCATAAAAGAGAGAGAACCTCGTTGATATACTATGTTTCAGAGAGAAGGGAGAGCACCTTGCCAATATGCAATGTATCGACGAAGACAAAAGGAAGTTTGTCAGTGTAAGGCTATGCACAGTGAAGACAATCATGTGAACATCTTTTTTGTACCAACGTTGATCACGTGAATTTCGTCAGTCATAAATATTTGTGTGTCAACGAAGTTTAGCGGTAGTGTGCCGGTATATATGTGAGGAAATCACTAATGTGTCGATATTGGCTACGTTGTTGGAGAAGAAGAAGGTTCACCGATATGCTATGTATCAATGAAGAAAGAGGGAACTTGTCGAGATATGTATCGGTGGGCCAGGGTCATCTGATTTAATAATAATAATAAAAAAACAGTTAAGTGGTAAAGCGAGAAGAGAAACTTGGGATTTTCCATTTGCACGAGAGAGTATGAGAGGATTTTTAGTGGAAACGTTTGGTAGGGGGGGCAATTGATTCTCTTAGGGAAAGGTAAGAGAAGAAAATAGAGAGATTGTTGTGCGCATGAAACAAATGGAGACACAATGGTCGAACCCAAAATCTCTATTAATCTTCCTTGATTCATGAGAAAAACAATGAGATAGTCATATCATTATTTTAAAGATCATAAATCCTGGAATTGATTTGCAACAATTGCCTGAAATATTCCATTGTGGTGGGTTCACTGGTGATGCTTATATGTCGGCTAGTAGAGCTTGTATGTCATAAATAGAGGATGGATGATGGTGAAATTTATTTCCTTAAACTACGTCAACAATTTAGGTCGGTATCTCCATCACGGGGATGATATAGGTGACACAAACAGACTGAGTTATGACTAAAAATCAAGTAGATCAAGCGATATATGTGATCAGTCACCGGTTATCTAGCTAGGCATAGAAATATTAACCATTAGAATGATAGGAGACCAAATGACGGGTGCAACAACAAGGATCCAAGTTAGAGGAGGATCAGATGGGCCTTGAGATGAAGGCGTGTCTTGCTGACAGGGTTAGCGTCAATGAGAGAACAAAAAATCATTGTTGATGTGCTAAGTGTCGATGAGGGGTTGACATCCTTCTGCTGGCGCATCGACGACAGAAGAGGGAAACTATTCAACAAACAATGCATCGGTAAAAGAGAGAGAAGCTCGCCGATATACTGTGTGTCAGAGAGAAGGGAGAGCACTTTGCCAATATGTGATGCATGGGTGAAGATGAAAGGAAGTCCACCATTGTAAGGCTGTGCATGGCGAAGACAATCTTGTGAACATCTCTAGTGTACCAATGTTGATCACGCAAATTTCGTCGGTGATAAATATTTTTTTGTTGGCGAAGTTTAGCGGGAGTGTGCCGGTATATCTGTGAGGAAATTACTAACGTGCTGATATTGGCTATGTTGGCGAAGAAGAAGAAGGTTCACCGATATGCTTTGTATTAGTGAAGAAAGAGGGAACTCGTCAATATGTGTATCAACGCTTCAAGGCTATCTGAAAAAAAAAAACCCTCAAGTGGTCAAGTGGGAAGAGAAACTTGGAATTTTTCATTTGCACGAGAGAGTGTTATCACTGAAATTCCGTCCGCAAATGGTCACAGGAATCCAACATCTCCAAACACCTATTAGTTCATTCATGGCCCAAAAAATTCATTTCCAAAGGGTGCAAACTATACAATTGGTTATAAAATCAACATGCGCTCAGCAAATAAAGGACGTGCGCCAGTCAAAAACATAGGAAAAACGCACATGCACCCAATGCACTATTATGTATGCAAAAAACCGCACACACCTGAGAACGTCACATTTATGTTTCTGGTCGACCTCCCACCCACTTCTGGTTCAGCTCCCAATTTGATTTGACCCTCAAATCCGAACTGAATCCAAGTGGCGGGCTGGTCAAAGACCTAAAGATGCCCTAAAGGGCCCCTTGTTCACACTAAAGACCGATTGGATAATGCCTCAAATATTTGCTATAAAAAGAGGCCATGGGTGCACTATGAATTCAAGAATCTATTTGTATTGTTATGCTGTCTCTATTCTCCTACAAGGAACCTATTTCCTTTTTGGAGCATACTAGCATCATTTCATTGAGCTATTCTCCTCGCCTCTTGAGGGAATGAGCTTTGGATTTATTCACCATTTCTTTTTTTAGTTTGTTATTTGTAATAAGAGCTCTCACATAGGGGATTCAAGAGCCCTCCCTTGGAGGAAGAGGGGACCCATAAGTCTCCCTTTCTATTTGGTGTTTTCCCACTAATACAATCTATCCATTGGTGGCATGAATATTGGTCAATTTTTTTGGTTGATTTTGGTTCTAATTTCCTTATGCACTTTAGTTTTGTTTCTTTAGTTGTTATTAGCTTAGTTGTTTATTTATTTCTTGTGCTTGATGTGTCTAACTCTTGCACTAACTTTTGTCCTGTTCAGCTGACCCAACTGGACTTGTAGGTGTTCCTCTTTTTCTCATCCAAGTGGCGAAAATGATACAACATATTGGCGACCGTACTGGGGATAAGGTATCAATTTCCTCCCTATTTTGGTTGTTTGAGCACTTCTTTTTTATCTATCTACCTTGCAGGGATCATAACCGGCCTAGTCCTACCTGCAAAAAGATAAATTCATAGCTGGATTAAGAGAATTTCATTTAAACTTTTCTTCCCAGCCGCGTATCAGAATGTGCACGAGTTTTTCAGCCCATAGGTGCGTTTTCCGAGCATGTGTGCCAACAACACTTTGTTTTCCAGCGAATTTTGCACACGTGCACCAACATTTCATTATTTATTTGCGCATTGGCACCACATGCGCCTTGGTCTTCTTTGTGACCCACACATCTATCTAGAAATCCAACATTGTAAGAGTTTTTTGTGATGTTTGGAAGGCCCCTAGCCTTCTAAATATTGATTCTATGCAATTTGTAATATGCACCACACTTAGATTCCCTCTCCACATGAAGGGTTAGTCAAAACATAGGCACTTAGGGGGTTAAAAACCATATTTTTCCCTCTTTTTTCTTTGAGTTGCCACATGGATGGCTTGTTTTGATTGTAAAAATTATATTGGAATCATTCACTATCACAAATATAAACACTTGCATTGGGACCAGAAATCAAACTTCAATCATCCAGTATGCTCTTCTCTCGCACCATAGAGCGATATTGAGAATCAGAAAAATGATTGAGGGAAGATTTCATCTCCCTTAAAAACAAAATCTTTAGGAGAGGACAAAGCCCCCCTAGGGCCCCTTCTTAGTTTCTTTTCAAAACATCTTAAAATTGTAAGGGCCCAAACATGCCCACATGTTGCAAAGATAGGATAGGTTGAAGATACTTTCTTAGTTTAAATCACTAGGGGAGTTTAAAGATTATTGTAACGGGCCCATACATGCCCACATGCTTTCAATCTAGGATAGTTTTTTAAAGACTTATTAGATTACATCACACTAGGGAGTTTTAAGGATTGGTAAGTACCCACATGTCCACATGCTAGTTCTTTAGGGACTTTAAAATTCTGCAAGGTTGTACCAATAACATCTAGTAAGATAGGTAATCAAGACTTGTAAGGACCACACGAAGTCCACATGTTACAAGGTGACACCTAACTTATTAAAAAATTGGCACATTTTATCACTTGCTCACACACAAAGTCACTACTCACTCATATAATTTCATCTCGAATTGTAGAGTTTGAAGTAGGTTTCCTCCAAAGGGATTGTGAAACATCCCACTTTTTCTTGAAGGAATTATCCACTCCCACTTAATTCAAACGAGATTGGTTCACACCCCCAATCTCTCAAACAACCACATCTAATTTTTTTCTAAAAACTCACTAAGTTTTCCTCCACAGGAGGTGCCAAAATAAATTTTTAGTATAGGTAGGATCTTGGGGATAGGCATACAAATAACTCCTCGTTATCTAGTTTTCACATCTTCAAACGGTAGAAGTTGACAAATAGGGAACTTTAAAATCCTCTAAGTCAAGTGTTCCTAACACCATAAGGCAGGGAGATACCCAGGAAGGGTCTAAGGTTGAGGTCCAGTTGTTCTGTGCATCCCCCTTTGAGGCACCCACCTCTTAGACGGGATCCAGTCTGTAAAACATTTATGAGGCTGAAAATATAAATGCCGCACTTTGACCGAGGTACCTAGTGGCCAAATTTTAGGACATCTACCCAGGTGGCAATTTTGGGCTGCAATTGCACCTTGATCGGATTTTGTGTGACTATTGGGAAATATCGCCAACTCTTTCAGGATATGCACCCTCTACCCCTCATTATAACTGATTATTTCATCCTTCACTAGTTCCTCTTTCGGTGGCTTCAGACCCCACTGTTGAGTGCTATTGGAAGGTCCAGTGCTATTTGAGAGGAAGGACGTTACATCTTTTTAGGACACGAGCATTTGTTTTCTTTGTTCTCCCACGCGAACAAAATCCACCTACCCACATGTATGCTTCTTTTCAATTGATTTATGTATGATGCTCTTGTGATTACATGCAATTGTGAGAAATATTGTGAAGATCCAAGTTATACAAAAAATCTTGTTCATTTTATTACTCTCATCACCATTCACACACATTCACTTTGCTAGTCGGACATCATAGGGGACCCACATAATCCCTGCCGTTCCAGACACTTGCAAAACCTCCCTTCTCTTCTAGGAGGAGTTCCTAGTCTCTCCAACTCATCGGCCCAACCCTATCACACCCCTATGAGTGCTACTATATTGGGATCAACATTGCTTAGTTCCACTCTACTTGGGTCCACTTCCCAAGTTCAACCATCCACTAGCTCTCATTTACAAGGAAGCGGGGGGGAAACGTCTTCCCAAGGGGGAAGTACAACCCCACCTAACCCCCCTCACGGGTTAGGTACAAAAACCACTCACACTAGGGATGGAACTAATCCTCCACCACCACTCCAGATGCTATATATGGCCTCCCTCAACATACCAGATATGAGCAAGATCCCGAACGTGTTGGATTACTAAGAGGGGGGGTGAATCAGTAATAACGTAATTATAATCCTTTTCTTCAAATGTTATATCAATGTAGAGTTATTATCCAATAATGAGTAGTAATAAATAAACAATCATACACAATACACCAGTATTTTACGTGGAAACCCAAATCAGGAGAAAACCACGGAATGTTTTTTCTTATATGTATTGAAGAATTACATTCATTGAAAGCACCAACTTCTTTTTTTTCTGGCTACAACTGGAAGGAGGCTCCAACCCTCTAGTTTCTTAGGCTACAACCTAAGGGAAGATCCAACTCCCCAAATCTCTGGCTACAACTAGAAGGAGGCTACAACCCCCAATGTTCTTCGGCTACAACCGAAAGGTGGCTACAACCACCTGTCCTTGCCCCGTCCTGCCACCCCAAAGTAGAGGTAGAATGATGGAACCACTGTCACACTATCACTGTGAGATATACCGCTGTAAACCTGTACCAATAAATCTGAACCATGCATCAACTTATAATCAACATGTACCATAAACAAGTGCATCAACCATGCACCAACCTGTAATCAACCTGCGCCATAAACAAGTGCATCAACCATGCACCAACCTGTAATCAACCTGTACCATAAACAAGTGCATCCAACCATGTACCAAGTATGTTCCAATCATGTGTCAACTACTCATCAACTATGAATTATCAATATGTACCAACATCATCAACTATACACTTCAT
>SNQJ01S0225871.1:0-14657 GCA_010110895.2 Picea sitchensis | reverse complement strand
CCTGTGTGTAACCTCTCTCCAGGTGAGGGAAGTGATTGTTGTTGAAGAGGCAGGTTTTACCAACCCTGTGAGTGAATCTCTCCAGGTGAGAGAGTGTGTGAAGGAAGGAGAGAGCTCCTGGAAGGAACCCTGTAGCTGCCACAAAGCTAAGAGATTTCTAGTTCGGTATGTTGCTGAAGCCCAAGGCAAGGGAGGTTAGAAGCCAAAGGATTGTCTAGGTGACAAAGAAGATGTATACTCCTGGGGTGGGACATGCATGTGGGGAAGGAGAGTCTGTGGGCAGTGGGCATAAGTGGTTCCTGGGAGAGAATGCTCCTTCTTTTACTTGTATTCTTCCTGTAAACCTTACCTAGCCTAGGATTCCTTACCCGATGGAGCTTAGTACCAGCTCGGGGGTGACCTACTGATGAGAGTGATGAGCAGCGTGGTCTAAGGATGGGAGGTTTGTGGAAGGTCTACATGTAGTTGGTGGTGCGTAACAGTTTCAAAGATAAGTGTCACTATGTTTTGTAATTTTGTAATTAATTAAATTGCATACCTATGATTCTTGCAATGTTATCACGTATTTTGTTGTGCATATGAATTATTTTTATTTCAATTAACTTTAAAATGCTAGCAGTATTTCTATGTTTAATTGTAATTAAGCGTTCTAAGTTCATTAGAATGCATAATGTGTTACATAAGTGTTTTTTTTCCACGTAGTAGCATTGGCCCGACCATGGGGTTGATGGTCGGGGCCGTTACAGATTACAACACTTAACGTAGCAATTAGAAAATAATATGCATCAGTTCATGAGTGTCATTCACATCACAGACTAAACCCTTATTACAGATCGGCGCAGAATAATAAAGATCAAGGAATTTCAATCACTTAACTCATAACATTAACTCAGATCTAGCATTCATTCATCTTTGATACCATTAAGCACTAAGCAACAACATCAAATTCATTCATCATATATTATAACAACAATACTAAGAAAACAAACAACATAAATCACATCACACAAAGAACATCAAGACACAGGATATATGTGGCTCACCCCAGTGTGGGGCTACGCCCACCAACTTCTTCTTATTCTTTATTAGTCTTCAAGCTTCTTACATACATCCACTCCTATGCACAAATCCACAAAGACAAAATCTATAGAGGACAAGAGATTTGCGTGCTGTGCGCCAAATCCTCCTTCCCAAAACTAGGTCAAGGCACAAAGCCAACTCCTTAGTAGCACAGAACCTTACTTTACACAGTCTGCTCGCATGAAGCAACTTACAATATCTTGCAGTAAGCCAAGACTTACAACATATGGTGCACATAGCCAACTAGATCTACTTCTTACACCACTTAGCTACTTATTTATACATTTACAAAAAGGCCTAATCATGGGTAAACCCATGGGCCAACATCCCTTAACCCATTACATAAACCCTAGTAAACCCCTTGCTGGGTCCACAAGCCCACAAAATAAGTGAGATCCTGCGATCTCAGCTCCACCTGGGTGCTCCATCTTCAACCAGGCTGTCGAAGTCCCAAAAGTGGTCAAACACGACCAATGTTTCCTCAAAACTTGTTCAAGGGTGAACATTATGCCATTGTGGGGATATTGTGAGAGGCGTTGTTGATATTTGTTCTATATGGAGAGGTATATTTTTCCTCAGGATACCTAGGATCCAGTCTATTCATGGGTTGTTAGACCTTGAATTCATTAATATGCTTGGGCGAGACATAATTCATGATAATGAGTTCAGTCCTTTTGTGGATCTCATCTTGGGGACACAAGAGAGGAGAGCATAGTCCGAGCATGATGATCTGACAATTATGACCCGAGGGGTGCAACGTCAACATGATGGGTCCTTTCTAGTGATAGCATGGGGCCTTGGGACTACAATATATAATATATCAATGGTTGATAAAGATGAGTTGGCCAATTTTCTCTTCCCGAGGTTTACTCTTGGGATGCTTAGGATTGGTTTCTTGGAGGAGTGGTATTCTAAGGAGTTGACCGAGTTTGTGTAGCTTCTAATTGCCTTGCTTACCATAGGTAGTCGAGTGGATTCTTGTATTATCACCTGGCAAAGAAAGGATATGAGTAGAAGGTACTTCACATCATACATGTTAGTTTGGGACCCTGATGACTTTACCACTTACAGGTTGCTCCGAGAAAGGTTCACATGGAAGGACTTTGTGGAGGATGTTTTGAGAGATTTTTCGTATGACACCTGGATGATTGCAGTACGTCGGGGGTGTTGGAGTATTATGGATTTCCCTTTTTATACTTGGAGGTTAGGCGTCATTGATGACCTATTGTTTTGTGACCATGTATACTTCTATGGGATGTATTATTTTAGAGTCGGTTTTGTTGACTTTATGGAGATACATTGACAGGACATGATCCTCAATAGTGGGGATGATTATTTGAGGCATTACATAATCCGCATTATTTTCGAAACAAAATTAAAGAAGATATATTACAATGAAATACACATAAAAATTGCCAGAAAAAAATAAATATAGTAATACATGATCTCTATTAATGAAAGAAATGTACATAGACTGTAAAAATATAGAGTGAAAGACTTGCTAAAATGGTGGTAGCTTTATCTCTGAGAAGAGATGTGACAACTACACTCATTCACAAGATGATGATTACAATGAGGCTCCAAAGGAATTTTTATGATAAACATGAATTCCAAAACCCTAGACATCCAAAAACCTAACCCTAGGAGATGAAGAGCCAAAATTCATGTGGGCCCCGTTGGGGTAAGTTAGTACATTAACTTCCCGGGGTCGTAACGTTTGCATACGATATTCATTCTAGGCATGTGATAGCCCATTGGAAATATATTTTTGAGAACTATGCATTATGATATCAAACTTTGACTCTACCTATCATTTGACTATGGCAAGCCAAGAAAACACTGTTTAAAGCCCCAAAATGGCCATGAAAGGACAAAAATATGTACTAATGTGAAAAATTCCAAAATAAGGCAATTGGAATAGGTGGGAGGCCACCAATATCCACATGGATGCTGTGTAGATCTTCATGACAACCCTTTAAGTGAAAAACCCATAATTACAAAGAAATGTCCCCATTACAGAGAAATGTGCTGAACTGAAAACTATCAAGATGAGCTAGTTGGAATTTGGAACATGTGGGTGGCCACCAATATCCACCTATATCAATCCTCCCCCTTTAGGAAGAAATGGTATCCATTTCATTGAGTTTCCGAGAAAGAGAGGAAAACATTTTATGAATCTGAATCTTGGTGAGCTGTGTGCCTTGTTGGAGAACTTGCGTTGCTTGGTATGTGGAAGGCTTTCATGAACCTATTGTTGGTGGGGTTGAATCTGTTCCACCAACCTGTTGTGTTTGGGATTGACGGGGCATTGTTTAGGAACCATTTTAGGTGAAGAAAAAATATCTTCTTTCTCTTCTGCAATCTTCTTTTGTTGGATAGAAGGTGCTGAGGCTATAGTGGTTGTAATGGCTTTTTGTGCATCCTGTGAAAAAATTGTGAAGATGATGAATTTTGTGGTATGAGAGATTACCTTGTAGCACTGTTTTGGTGGAACAATAGTTGGAACTACCTCTGGCATACTGTAGAGCTAACCCCATAGAGTAATAATGACACTACGAGGTTGAGAATTATAAACAACATGATGTTTCCACATATATCGTTGGCCCAAAACAACATCACATACATCAAGAGGTGAAACATCACACACTACCTCATCCTTGAAGGGCTGGATGTCATAGGACATGAGGTACTGCTGGATGACATGAATATCTCATCCCTGGTGAAGCCACCTGATGTTGTATGGTTGCGAGTGTGGTGTTGTCGAAAACCAAATTTTTTTGACAACCTCAGCTGAGATGAGGTTCTTTTGGATGTCGCTATCAACAATGAAATGAAACAGGGCCCCCTTCACCCACATCTGTGAATGGAAGAGGTGCTCCTCTTCTTCAAGATCTACTGGTTCTTTTGGTTGAATAGTTGCGGTCGCAACAATAGCAGTGGGGTTTGCGTTAGTGATTTGTCTATTTTCAATATTTTTTGGATCAGATTCTGAATCATGGTTCAACTCCTTGTCTTTGATCTCGACCACCAATGATTGTTTCAAGTGACATTCATCGGTGTTGTGCCAGGGGATTTTTTGGAAGTCGCACCACTTCCTAGTGTCATTCTTCATCTTTCCTTTACCCTTCTTTTCCTGTGTCTTGGAATGGTTGCTCGGAGATTGTTGGTTAGGGATGTATTTACCATGCTTTGGTTGTTGTAGATTTTCATACCTGAACTCCCATTTTTTCTGGTGCCTAAATTTCTGCTCGATTTTGACAACATATTGATAGGAAGCTCCCAATGATGATATGTTTAGGAAATCCATATTAGTTTGTATGTACCTATGCAAATCCCCACAATTTTTCATAACCATGTGCCACTCAGAGTCTTTGATACCCAACTTGGTGCAAAAGGTATGGAAATTATTTGTGAACTTCAAGATTGTTTGGCTCTTCTCTTGTCGTAGTGTAGTCCATATCATGTACTGGTCTTCATAGTTATCAACAAGGTAGTATTTTTCCTTGAATGCATCCACAAAAAAATACCAAGTGGGGTTGGCCCCATATATTCCGTATTACTCTGTGAAAATTTGTTCCTAGTAAGTTTACCACCAATATTTGGCATGGTGGAGAGCCTTGAGGAATACGAAGGTGATCTTTTCCCTGTCAGAAAAATTGTGAATAGAGAAATAACATTCTAGAAAATTTAACCATTTTTCTAAGGCATCTGCATCTATCTAACCTTCAAATACAAAAATATCAAAATTAACGTGTACCTTGAAGGAAGAGGTTCCTCCAAACTGGTCGCTTGATGAAGATTCGTCTGTTTCTATTGGTAGGCATTGAAGGAAGTGGGAAAAATTCTCCATCATTTCGTTCCTCTGTCGTGCGAGAGATTGCTCAAGAAACAAGCTAATATAATCTTCTGCTCCACTATTTTTATTTTATGCCACCATATAGGGTTTCTTGGGAATGAAAGAGTGATTATCCTCAAGAGATACAAGCTCAAGACCCAACTTGCTATACTTGTACCTCGTCAGGGACATGCACTGAAAAACGATCAAGAGCAACCTACTCTGATATCACTGATCCATATTATTTTTGGATGAAATGAAAGCAACGATATTACAATGAAATACACATAAAAATTGCAAGAAATAGAGAAATATAGTAATACATGATCTCTATTAATGAAAGAAATGTATAGAGATTGTAAAAAGATAGAGTGCAAGACTTGCTAGAATGGTGGCAACTTTATCTTTGAGAAGAGATGTGATGAATATACTCATTCACAAGAAGATGATCATAATGAGGATCATAAGGAAATTTTATGATAAACATGAATGCAAAAACCCTAGACATATAAAAACCTAACCCTAGGAGATGAAGTGCCAAAAGTCATGTGGGCCCCATTGGGGTAAGTTAGTACATTAACTTCCATGCGTCATAACTTTTTTGTATGATCTCAGGTTTAGGCGTGTGATAACCCGTTGGAAAGGTATTTTCGAGAACTATGCATTATTCTATAAAAAATTGACTCCATCTATATTTTTATTGTGGAAAGCCAAAAAAACACTATTTAGAGCCCCAAAATGGCCCTGCAAGTACAAAAAGATGTACTAACATGGAAAATTCCAATATAAGCCATCTGGAATAGGTGGGAGGCCACCAATATCCACCTGGATGTTGTGTATGGCTTCAAGATAGCCCCGTAAGTGTAACTCACAATTACAAAGAATTGTCCCCATTACGGAGAAACGTGTTGAACTGAAAACTGTCAAGATGAGTCAGTTGGAATTTTTAACAGGTGGGTGGCCACCAATATCCACCTAGATCATTACAACTTGTGGATGTAAGAGTGGAGGATGCATAATGGGAACAATGGTCGGACGATTAGAGTGGATCATCAACAACATGGTGGTTTTTTTTGAGATTATCTTTGGACCTCGATATTTCAGTATTAGACAACTCAACAACTGATACAGAGGTGAGAGCTATTTTTTCCTTCCACGAGATTAGTTCCCTAGTAGTGTAGTTGTTTGAGGAGTTGATCAAGTTGTTGAAATATCAAGTTTCTCTACTTATCTGCGATATTCAGGGGGTTTCTTATGCTCATACATTGCCAGACTAGGCGTTGAGCAGAGGACGCTTCACATCCTCCAAGGTGGTTTGGGATCAAGCAATGTAAAATGAGGTCAACAATGAGTTTGGGAAATTTAGAGGGGTTATGTGGGGCCTAGGCTAGGCCATTCATCATCTTTCATCATCAGGATTGTTTCTGCACAGTCCGCTCTTGGTTTCATAGCATTCTGGCGATTTTCATAATTTTGGTTATTATTGGGCATAATTTAATTAATTGTACTAAATACATTATTGGGACCATATTATCTAAAGGGATACATGAGTGTAATATCTTTTTGGAACCAGGATGAAATACCTAATGGTTAGAATGACGAGAAAAGGATTTTCAACGTCCGAGAATTCCTTAGAAGCCAATTAATCACTTTATGACATTAAAAGGGGATTTAAAAGGGTTATAAATTGAATTTAATCTTCATGTGGATTTGGTCAAAGAGAGGAAATATATAGAATGGGTTCAGAGAAGTATAAAGGAAGGGTAGCACTTCACCTTTCCTCATTATGATTTGATATCTCTTCTTGGAGTGCTCTTGGAGCCATTGTTTCACTAGGGTTTAGAAAAACCCTTCCACCATTGGAGTTTATTTTTAGTGGTGCAATATCCACCCTATCTAGAAAAGAAGGAGGATCCATCCAGGATATTCAACTGATCTTCATCTATGGTTTGATATCAGTTTGGAGGTGCAAATTCGTAGGGTTTTCTGGTGGTGACCATGACATTATCTAGGTTCTGGCTTGTTATTGTGTGTTTTTCATTGATGTAGTGCAGTTGTCATAACATTCATTGGATTATTGTATTTTGGATTTCATTCATAATAAAATAATCCATGATTCTCTTATATTCCATGTTTATCTATTTTTTCCAGTAATATGTTTGACAAAATGTCTCTAGTGGAATTAATGCTAAGTGTTTGTGTAAAAATAATGTAATAGCATAGAAATTCTGATATCCATGTGTAGCTCTGTTAAGGGTATTACATCAGGTGTCTAACAAAATCAAATAATGGTTAAAAGTGATTTGGTCGAATAACATATTTTATTATTTTGACCCTATCTAAGATGACCACTATTTTTCCTATAAACTAAAGAAGTTTTCCCTGTTTCCATAAGATCCATCACATGAAAGTAAAAAAGTTCTTCTGAAATTCCCATTGAACTTTTGGCTCTATTTCACCATCACTTTCAACCATCAAAGAGAAGAATCCTATCCATCTACCACACACTCGAGAAAGAAGAAGAACCCTCCCATGGAGAGGCCACCGAAAGATTATGGTCTTCATAGGTTTGTCTCCACATGTGTATTTACATTCACTATGGTTATTGTGTATGATATTACATTGATTCTTTACATTTATTGTTGTTCATGTATTTTTTTGTTGCATGCCTTTTACTCTCACTGAATAACATAGACCTAGGTATTTGCTTCTTAGAAAACTATGGTTTCTTGTTTTCTAACCCTTTTTTGTTAGTAACTTTGTCACAACCACAAAGTTTGTGGATTTGCTCATCCTTGCTGCAAAAACACACCAACACCTATATTATGTGGGGGTATTGGGCATTACCGTAGATGTTGTAAAGACCAAATTAGACATTCTTGTGACAAACTATTAGACATTCTTATGACCCAAAAGTGGATGATATCAGGGATGTAAATGTGGGCGTTATTAGGAATGTTATCACAACTAAATATGGATTGTTTGTTTCAACATTATTATGGACATGAAAAAGGACATAGTTATGTGAAATTGGATGTTATCGTGGATCATATTAAATTAGAATGCAATTCATCTGTAATCATGGATACCATAAAAAGGTGCTATTAATGTCCCCAAATACATCCATATAAATAATTGAAATGTCATTTATGGAAAAAACAATCATGATTCATGAAAATACACATGATTAGATTTTCTAAGAGACTCACTTAAGGTTGTTTTTCTTTGAAAATGTTGTAGTGAATATAAATAGTAACTCCATGAAAGAAAAAGAACTTGATTGAAGCAAACCATAGAATCACTTAAACCACAAAGTGTTGAAAAATAGCTAGAGACTAAGGAAAAAGAGAAAGACATAATCAAGTACAAATGATCAAATTATTAATGAATCAATAAATAATGATAGACAAACACCATTGTTAATCTTTTCCTTTGGTAGAAAAATGTTGTTTCACTTTTCCAATTAGTTGTTTCTACATTGGAAAACTATAAATTTTATAAAATTTTATCAAAAAAATACTTGAATTATCATATTGTTTTTCAAATTTTGATTAGTTGAAAAATGGCGATTTAATCTCTTCTATAATTACTTATCCAAAAAAAAGAGATATTAAAAAAACTTTCACACTCTTCCTATGGTCCTTGTAATAATTTTTTTATAAAGTTTTATTAAAAAATAATTGAATTATTATTTCAAATTTAAATTAATTGAAAAATGGTGTTTTGACTTCTTCTATCACCACTTATCCAAAAATGCATTAAAAAAACCTTCACACTCTAACATAGTTATTGGTCGTTGTGATCATTTTTTCTAAAATAAAAGTTCAAAGTATATATTGGTCAAACTTTTGATATTTAAATTATACTTGTATTGATTTTCATTAACTTATAGAAATCGATTTAACTTATTTTTTCAAAAACAAAAATTGGTTTTCGAAAAAAAACAACAATTTAAGTCAGTCACAAATTATGAGGCCCATAAAAATATTAATAACAAGTGTTGCGTGGCGGCGTAGTCCTTGTCAATTAGGTTACAAGGTAAATTGTGGAAAATTGGGTCAAATTATAAATGACAGAAGTGTTCGGTGCAAAATGTATATCACGAAAATGTTGTGTGCAACATGTATATCACGGAAGATGGGGCATAAAATTTCATTAGCACTAAGGTGAAACCCCGCAGAGAGATTATTGGTTAAGTGTTGAAAGGAACAACATAACTGTAGATGACACAAGTTTTGGGTGCAAAATCTATAATAGCATGTCGAAATGTAAATGACGGAAGTGTTTGGTGCAAAATGTATATCACAAAAGTGTTGTGTGCAACATGTATATCATAGAACACGGGGCATAACATTTCGTTAGCCCTAAGGCATGACCCCGCAGAGAGATAATTGGCTAAGTGTTGAAAGGAACTACGGTCAGTCGGGCTTATGATGTGACGATATAGCACCAATTGACAAGTTCGAAAAAAGTTGGGTTCAAGTTTAAATATATTTATTAAAATTGTATTTTAATGTATCATAATAGATAATTTGTGGTCCAAATGAAGACCATGTTACAATATGTGGAAGAATTGCAGACCACAATATTTTTTGGTGCAATATGTATACAACAAAATTGTAGATGATGCAATTTTTGGGTGCAAGATCTATAATAGTGCCAACTGGGGGTTGAGAGAAACATTGAGTTGTCACAAGTAGACGCAGATTATATATACAATTTGATAGGAGGGGCCTTACGTCTCCTCAGGAGCCCTTGTGATGGGAATTTTCCCTCTCTACTATATTTCTCATTACTTAGTCGTTTTTCCGAAAATGTCCCAATGGGTGTGTTGGCGGACGGATCGACTCACATTTGCCCTTGTGATTTTATATCATGACTCCGTCTGACCTCTAATATCCACTTTGAATGACAGAAGTGTTTGGTGCAAAATGTATATCACGGAAATGTTGTGTGCAACATGTATATCACAGAACATGGAGCATAAAATTCCATTAGCGCTAAGGCACGACCCCGCAGAGAGATAATTGTCTAAGTGTTGAAACGAATTGCGGTCGGTCGGGCTCATGATGTGACAATATAGGACCATTAATTTAAATTGTATTTATATTAATGTATTGTAATAGATAATTTGTGGTCCAAATGTAGACCATGTTCCGATATGTCGAGGAAATGTAGAGCACAAAAGTTTTTGGTGCAAGATGTATACATCGAAACTATAGATGATGCAAGTTTTGGGCGCAAGATCTATAATAGCACATCGAACTGTAAATGACGTAAGTGTTTGGTGCAAAATGTATATAAGGGAAGTGTTGTGTGAAACATGTATTAAGTATATTTATTAAAATTGTATTTATATTAATGTATCATAATAGATAATTTGTGGTTCAAATGTAGACCATGTTCCAATATTTGGACGAATTGCAGACCACAGAAGTTTTTGGTGCAATATGTATACAACAGAACTGTAAATGACACAAGTTTTGGGTGCAAGATCTATAATAGCGCCAATGCGGGGGTTGGCCGGGCTCTCGTAAATTGCTGTTGAATAAGTGTTTTTAGGTTGTTAATGGAAATAAGCGAAGAACTGAGTTGTCACGAGTAGAAGAAGAATATATATACAATTTGACAGGCGGGGCACTACATCTCCTCAGGACCCCTTGTCACCCTATTTTGAAGCCTGTGCAACCATTTTTCCTCTACTATATTTCTCGTTACATAGCCATTTTTCTGAAAATGTCCCAATGGTTGCTTTGGCGGATGGACTGGTTCACATTTTCACTTGCGCTTTTATATCATGACTCCAACCAACCGCTAACCATTCGATGCCTAGCCACTTTTCAGATCATGGATTTCTGGATAGGCGGGCTTTAAAACCGAGGTCGAATTGTATATGACATAAGTGTTTGGTGCAAAATGTATATCAAAGAAGTGTGGTGTGCAACATGTATATCACATAACAGGGGCATAAGAAATCGATAACGTCAAGTCGCAACGAATTGTAGAATACAAAATTTCAGGTTCAAGTCTAAGTATATTTATTAAAAATTGTATTTATATTAATGTATGGTAATAGATAATTTGTGGTCCAAATGTAGACCATGTTCAAATATGTGGAGGAATTGTAGACAATGGAAGTTTTGGGTGCAAGATGTATAATAGCACCAATCCGGGGGTTGTTGTTGAATATGTTTTTTTGGTTGTTAATGGAAATAAGCAAACCACTGAGTTGTCACGAGTAGAGGAATAATATATATACAATTTGACAGGCGGGGCCTTACGTCTCTTGGGGAGCCCTTGTCATGACCATTTTTCCTCTCTACTATCCTTCTCGTTACTTAGTTGTTTTTCAGAAAATGTCCAAATGGGTGCATTGGCAGATGGACTGGTTCACATTTGCGCTTGTGCCTTTAAATCGTGACTCCGACCGACCACTAACATCCACTTTGAATGAAAGAAGTGTTTGGTGCAAAATGTATATCACAAAAATGTTGTGTGCAACATATATATAACGAAATATGGGGCATAAAATTGCGTTAGTGCTAAGGCGTGACCCCGCAGAGAGATAATTGGAAAAGTGTTGAAGGGACAAACTAATATGAAGTCATAGTACCATTAATTTAAATTGTATTTATATTAATGTGTTGTAATAGATAATTTGTGGTCCAAATGTAGACCATGTTCCAATATGTGGAGGAATTGTAGACGGCTCTTGTAAATCACCGTTGAATAAGTTTTTTTTGGTTGTTAATGGAAATAAGCGAACCACTGAGTTGTCATGAGTAGAAGCAGAATATATATACAATTTGACAGGTGGGGAATTACGTCTTCTTGGGAGCCCTTGTCACCCTATTTTGAAGCCTGTACGATCGTTTTTACTCTACTATATTTCTCGTAACTTAGTCGTTTTTCCGAAAATGTCCCAATGGGCGCTTTGGCGGACGGACCGGTTCACATTTGTGTTTTTTTATTTTATATCGTGACTTTGACCGATCACTAAGAATTCGATGCCTAGCCACTTTTCAGATCGCGGATTTTTGGATAGTTGGGCTTTATAATCGAGGTCGAATTGTATATGAAGGAAGTGTTTGGTGCAAAATGTTTATCACATAAGTGTGGTGTGCAACATGTATATCACAGAACAGGGGGCATAATAAATCGATAGTGTCAAGTCACGACAAATTGTAGAGTACAAAAGTTCAGGTTAAAGTTTAAGTATATTTATTAAAAATTGTATTTATATTAATGTATGGTAATAGATAATTTGTTGTCCAAATGTAGACCATGTTCCAATATGTGGAGGAATTGCAGACACAAACATTTTGGGTGCAAGATGTATACATCGGAAATGTAGATGACACGTGTTTTGGGTGCAAGATCTATAATAGCGCCAACTTGGGGGTCATTGTTGAATACATTTTTTGTTGTTGTTAATGGCAATAAGCGAACCACTGAATTGCCACGAGTAGAGGTAGAATATATATGCAATTTGACAGTCGGGGCCTTACGTCTCCTGGGGAGCCCTTGTCACGACCATTTTTCCTCTCTACTATCTTTCTCGTTACTTAGCCATTTTTTCAAAAATGTCCCAATGGGCGCGTTGGTAGACGAACCGATTCAAATTTGCGCTTGTTCCTTTAAATCATGACTCCGACCGATCGCTAACATCCACTTTGAATGATGGAAGTGTTCGATGCAAAATGTATTTCATGGAAACATTGTGCGCAACATGTATATAAGGGAATATGGGGCACAAAATTTTGTTAGCACTAAGGTGCAACCCCGCAAAGAGATAATTGGCAAAGTGTTGAAAGGAACTACGGCTGGTCAGGCTCATGATGTGATGATATAGGATCATTAATTTAAATTGTATTTATATTAATGTATTGTAACAGATAATTTGTGGTCCAAATGTAGACCATGTTCCAATATATGAAGGAATTGTAGACCACAGATGTTTTTGGTGCAATATGTATACAAAAAAACTGTAGATCACGCAATTTTTGGATGCAAGATCTATAATAGCGTGTCAAACTGTAAATGACTAAAGTGTTTGGTGCAAAATGTGTATCAGGGAAGTGTTGTGTGCAACATGTATATCGTGGAACATGGGGCATAAAATTTTGTTAGCACTAAGGCGTGGCCCCGCGGAGAGATAATTGGATAAGAGTTGAAAGGAACTGCAGTCGGTCGGGATCGTGATGTGACTATATAGGACCAATCGACGAGTTCGAAAAAAGTCAGGTTCAAGTTTAAATATATTTATTAAAATTGTATTTATATTAATGTATCGTAATAGATAATTTGTGGTCCAAATGTAGACCATGTTGCAATGTGTGGAGGAAATGCAAACATTAGAATTTTTTGGTGCAATATGTATACAATGGAACTGTAGATGACACAAGTTTTGGGTGCAATATCTATACTAGCGCCAACCTAGGGGTCGGTCGGGCTCCCGTAAATTGCTGTTGAATACGTTTTTTTGGTTGTTAATGGAAATAAGTGAACCACTGAGTTGTCAAGAGTAGAAGTAGAATATATATACAATTTGACAGGCAGGGCCTTATGTCTCCTCGGGAGGCCTTGTCACAACCATTTTTCCTCACTACTATCTTTCTCGTTTAGTCATTTTTCCAAAACTGTCCCAATGGGCGCATTGGTGAACGAACCAGTTCACATTTATGCTTGTGTTTTTATATCGTGACTGCAACCAACCACTAACATCCACTTTGAATGACGGAAGTGTTTGTTGCAAAATGTATATCACGGAAATGTTATATGCAACATGTATATCACGAAACATGGGGCATAAAATTTCATTAGCACTAAAGTGCGACCCCACGAAGAGATAATTGGCTAAGTGTTGAAAGGAACTATGGTCAATCGGGATCATGATGTGAAAATATAGGACTATTAATTTGAATTGTATTTATATTAATGTATTGTAATAGATAATTTGTGTCCCATATGTAGACCATGTTCTAATATGTGGAGGAATTGTAGACCACATAAGTTTTTGGTGCAAGTTGTATACAATGGAACTGTAGATGACGCAAGTTTTGGGTGCAAGATGTATAATAGCACGTCGAATTGTAAATGACAGAAGTGTTGGGTGCAAAATGTATATGACAGAAGTGTTGGGTGCAATATGTATATAACGGAACACACGGGATAAGAATGCGATAACGCTAAGTTGGGATGACACAATAAGATATTTGGCCAAGTGTTTAAAGGGAGGGTTGTTGGTCGGGTTCCTGATCTGAAGATATAAATGGAAATGAGGATTTGAAAATCCGCTAATTGATCAACCCGAGGACAATCTAGGAGTCCGAGAAAATCAAGTTCAAGTTTAAAGGGATTTTGTTTATGTTTATTTAAAATCAGGAGCCCAAGAAAGTCAGATTCAAGTTTAAAGGGATTTTGTTTATGTTTATTTAAAATGTATCCATATTAGTGTATCTTACTAGATTATTTTTGGTCGAAATCCAAACCATGTTTGAATTTGAATGGTGTTTTGGGATGGATTTTTTTTGCTCAAACCTACAAGGAACAAAGAAAAATAATTCATGAATTTACATTTTGTATATCAAAGAATATATAATTTCTCCATAAACATGCATAAAATATCTTGCAAGCAAATGGGATATCTACCACATATGTATATGATCTTCCAAATTGGTGTTTCTAGCTAGATCTATCTCAGTTAGCTTCTTGAATAGTTTGTCTCTTTTAGATACGGTCT
>SNQJ01S0225870.1:0-14657 GCA_010110895.2 Picea sitchensis | reverse complement strand
AACTCTAAAACTAAATTGATAAAGAACTAACTAAATCATGAATAAAGGTTGTTTAAGGAGAAAATTATTCTAGCTACTTCATGCACACCTTGAAACTATCTACCTTAGACTTGATGTCCAAAAGTGCAACATCCATATCTACAACTATTGCCTCCTTTTTTAACATCAATAATTTCATTTGCAAGGTGTCTTGAGCTTCACTTTGGGATTGTTCTTCCTTGAGTATACATCGAGAGTCAAAGAGGTCTTTACATATGCTTAGAGGTGTACAACAATTTGAGTGAGCCTCACGGTTAATAACATGTGTTTTCTCCTTAGAGGTCATAGGTATGTACACCTTTGTAAACTAAGTAGAACATGTGTTTCCTTTTTAGAGATCATATGTATGTACACCTTCCTAGACTAACCAATCAAATCATTTTGCAAAGTGGGTCCCTTGTCCCAAAAACAAGGGGGTCTCATACATGTTTTAATATCTTGTTTATTATTACGTTTGTGATTTAATCAACATCAAATAAAATGATTTATCAAACAACTAATTTACCACATACAAAAAGTTTTACAAATTACACATGTGATTTTAATTGGGGAACCCTTCAAGGGAATTAAATCCAAATTGTGTCCAATGTCTATAGGTTATATGGAAATAATTACAACTACAAAACCCTTCCCCTTTGTTTTTTCCCAATGCATAGGGAAATCTATACAACACTTTACTCTCTCAAACTATTCAACAACATTCTATGTACTAGAAAAAACAATGGTCTTTGATTTGGAAGCATGGTCCAAGGTGTCCTTGTAAGTGTAATATGCAATGTTGCTTGAGATGAATTGAATGTACGACCAAAAGAGATAGAGTGTAAGTAATTTCTAGTGGATTAGTTAGCCCAAGTATGGAATTAACAATGGTCTCTTATTTGGATGAATAGTCTAATGTATCCTTGTCAAGTACAAGAGGTGGTGTTGATAGCAAGGAATCAAATATATTGGCAAAGAAGATGTAGTACAAGATAATGTTGGAGAGTAGTTAGGCCCAAGGTGAAAATCGATAAGATATCCAAGGTATAGGTCCTCCCAAGGACCATTTACATAATTCATAGCCTCTAACAATTCTTCATCATCATGGAACATCATTGTCGAAGAGGTGGTGACACAATCACACTTGGGGGAAGAAAATGGATTTGTGACACTCAAGTATAGATGTATAATATCAATATCCATGTCTAAGTTTTTCAAAGGATCCAAAGAGTCATACCTAATGAAAGATGACTTTGTGAAAAATGGGGGAAGTGATCACACCAATCATTGGTGATGGAGGTTTATCCAACAAGACTATGGGAATAGACTATGAATTAGCCATTAAAGGTGCTACATTTAATTCAAATATGGTTGAATAATTGAGTAAGAGAGTTTATCAATGGTGACAAATGCAACACTTATGTAGAAAAAACATCACATGAAAGAGTGAAGAGACCATGATTTCTAGGCCATGCACATAGTCATGACCAAGGGGTAAGTTAAAGTCAACATGGGAAGTCATAAAAACAACATTGACTAAAATAACCTAACTCGATAGAAAATCAGATACAATTCCTATTGATTCACATCGTATACCATCAAATGTATGTGATTGTTTCAAGGTGGAATGCGGATGGGATAACCAATGTGTTGCTATATTGACTTAGATATATGAAATATCTCCATGATATAAGGACTCATTTGGAAAGTGAGAGATAATTGAACATTGCTAAGTCTTAGATAACTACAACATCAAAGTTGGCATGCTATAAAGCCAATTGAATCTAAATAAGATTGAATGGAATCATCGAGCTTGTCAATGATAGAGACAAACACCTAATTACTTTAAGTTTACTTATAAATTATTCTTATTTTTGTTGCTAATATAAATATCTAAACATGGTTTTCAACATATGTGGTTCATTGTGATGTCCCTAGGATACATAGTGGCCATTGCTTAAAACTAAATCCATGACTTCATCCTCAAGAATCATGTGTAGTGTGCATGTGATTAGCGGATCATTGAATTTGGTAATAATGGAGCACCAATTAGGGGATCATGTGTTTCTACCATATGATGTTGTAATTTGACATGGTATCTATAGAAGGTCTTGACAAGTTTTGAGAGGGGTGCATGATCTTCCATCAATTTCACTTCCTTTTTACAAAACTCTAAAACTAAATTGATGAAGGCCTCAATTGCATTGTGAATAGTGATTTTTTAAGGCATAGGTTCTTCTAACTACCTCATACACACATTAAAACTACCTACCCTAGTCTCGATGCCCAAAAGTGCAACATCCATATTTGCAACTATTAGCTTATTTTTGAACATTAATAATGCCATTGTAAGGTATTTTGAGTTTCACTTTAGCATTATTCTTCCTTGAGTGTCATTTGTGACCATTCAACATGTTAGTTTGCACTCTTGCATTTTGAATAAGACATATATTCCCAACATGTGTGCATATTGGAATGATTTTTAATAACAATAATAAAATAATATCTAGTTTATGGTCAAAGTGTCACCTAAAACCAAACTAATGTATGAAACCTTCTTGTTTGTGGGTCATGCACACATCGAAATTGCCTACTTTAATCTCAATGTCCAAAAAAACAACATCTATATTTACAAATATTAACTCTTTTTGAACATTGTGCAACATCTATATCTAAAAATATTAACTCTTTTTTAAGATCAACAATGTCAATTGTAAAGTGTTTAGGGATTCAATTTGACATTGTACTTCCTTGAATATAATTTAATTCAACATGTTAGTGTGCATTATTTCATTGTGAATAAGTCACATATGCCCAACCCGCATGCATCTTGGAAGGATTTTTAATAATACTAACAATACTAATTTTTAAATACCACACAGGAAAGGTGGCGGCAAGAAATATCCTTTCAAGTATGAGGTTGGAAGACCATTCCAAAGTAGGAACAATGGGAAAGAAATGAGATAAAGAGACCAAGAAAAGTGTGCAATTTGATTCTTGTGGCATAGGAAAAATACCAACGATAGATACACAAATGTCATTTCAAATGGATACAAAAATGTCATTTCAAATAGATACGCAGATGGATAGAATTTATTTTTTACATCAGTTTTGTGTTTTCTTTGGCATTTGTCAATTGTTGTTGGAGATGCATATGTGTATCTGAGACCATGAGCTCTTAACATAATTAAGGATGAATTCAAGTTCAAGAAAACTCACCATTATAAAACCCTTTCCCTCGGTCTTGACAAACCCTTTCCCTCATGGGTTTCCTTGCGCAGATGTATCCACGATATAGATAACCACTAAACCAAACCCTTGTTCCCCTCGCAGACAAATTCCTTGCGCAAAGGTCTGGTCTCGAACTCCTTGTGCAGAGGTATGCTTGGTCTCAATAACCATTAAAAACTAACCTTTGCGCCATTCACATCCGGTTTCCTTTCACAGAGGTTTGGTCTTGGTCTCCTTGTGTAGAGGTCTCCTATGTCTCAATAACCACTAAAAACAACAACAAACCCTTGTGCCCCACATGACTAGTTTCCTTGCGCAAAGTTCTAGTCTCAGTCTTCTTGCACAAAGATCTCCACGGTTGGTCTCAATCTCCTTGCACAGAGCTCTCCCCATTAGGTTTCAATGTGGAATTCGAATTACAATGTGGAAATGTGGAATTTGAATTACAATGGCCGAGATCAGGTTATGAGTGCGTGGGTGAGACCAGATTCAAATTGTAGTTTTGTTTGTTTTTATGTTTTATGTTGTTTTATGTTTATATATATATATATATTTCATTCTACCTTTCCCCAACAGGTGCTCTTGAACTTCAATTTTTTTGATGGATTTCAAATACCAAATGCGATCCACTACATGCATAGTTGACATTGCTAATTTAGGAAGATACTGACTAATATACACCTGTTGGTAGCCCCACACAATTTTCACCTTTTAAAGCAACAAAGAATAATTCTTGTAGCTGCCTACGCTTTGTCATACAAATATTTTTATTTGAAGGTGACTTTTCGGCTGTAAAAGGGTGTTTCGATTGTTCCTATTTTATTTTTGTTTTCATGCTTCGTTCATGACTGAAAGCATGAATGAAGCATTGAAACTTATAATTGTATTGCAATTGTATCTAAGGCTTATGTCTCTAGAAGGGTAAATGTTCTTACAAATATTTTAAGGAGTGTTGTTTTTCTTTGAAGCTTATCTTATATCAATAAAACAGTGGTTTTAAGTTGCTCATGGATTGTAAGATATATCTTGAACACTTGAATGATACACCAAGAATCGACTGGAAATAGACTATGGGTTTCTTTCATTTATAATTCTTGGTAAATCATTTTTCATTTCAAATTGTCGTTATGATTTGGTTTGTAAAACACCTCTTCTCCTAACCTTAGGAAATCAACTCCACCCATTACACAATGATGAGATTCAAACACACCCGGTCCTATCCTATATTCTGTTTGAGGTGGCAGTTTGAATCGACAGATCCATCATTCCAAGTTAAAGTCTTGGGTTTTGTTCTATACTCTTGGCATTCATTACACAAAACACCCATTTTTCGTGGTATGAAACCCCTTATGCTCTCATTTTGGCCGCGCTAGGGTATTGATGAGTTTTATTCCTTTGGTTTTTTCTCTGGTTTCCTCTATTTTTGAAACCCTTCATACTCACAGTGCATTCTGTCTGCCTTCATGACTACTTTTCCAAACCCTTATGGCCCCTGTCGTCTGTGTCGAACCAAATGGCTCCCAAACCTTGCTTTTATATGACAATGCGAGTGAAGACCTTAAGAATCAGGGTTGGGTTGAGTTTCTCAAGAAATTCCAGGGTTACAACTTGCAAACAACCCAGGAGTTCGCCCTACCTTTCGATGGATGCTGAGCCAAAGTGGGTGATGTTCAATTAGAAATCACCGAGGAATTTTTAAGTGAGGCAACAGGCCTTCCCCTTACCGGGCAAAAATGGTTTAAGAATTCCAAGTTGGAGTAGGTGCCATGGAGTCTGTTCATTACCTCTTGGAAAATACAATGATGTGAAAAAGGTATGCCAATTTCTCTATTGAAAGATAGATGGCATGGGTTACTGGCTGTGTTAAGGCAATTTGTTACTTGTGAAGGACGCTACGGGCATGTTTTCCTTTACCACATAAGACTGTTAATGCACTTCATCGGTTTTCAATTAAACATGCCATTTTATTTATTGAGGAGTTTATATAAAATGACTAAGAGATATAAAAGGTAGAGTTTGAATTCCAGTTTATTCCACCATGGGTTAATTAGGTTATTGTTAGTCCATCATTTGAAACTACAGGGTGACAATTGGGATACTTTCCTAACCCGCAACGACTTTGTTACATTAAACCCTGTAGAGATGCCTGTGGTTGATAAGCCTATCCTGGAAAGGCCTCCTGTTCCTTCCAGTGATAGACCAATTTTCTTATGCAAAGAACCCTATGATAAGGCTATGCTCGATGAGCCTATGTTCAAGCAACAGGATGCTGAACCTACTGTCATTAGATCTCTTGAGCGTGAGTAGTATGTTTTCCCTAACACCAATGCAAAGACTGTAAATAAGCACTCGCGCAAACTGTCAAAGAACACTTCAGACATAGGGTCTAATAACAAAAGAGTTGGGAGATTAATCTCACAGAGCTTACAAAATAAATCAAAATCTCATGTGAGCTCAATCAAAGAGATCGAGGTCCATGAAAGCTCTGATTCCGAGATCGAAAAGTTCTTGGCAAGGGAAGACCCAAGTTACCCTAAATTAGATCTCAGTCAGACTTATGATTTTGCAAATAACCTACCACCATGCCTAAAACATAACAAAGATTTTCCAGGGATCAAATTCAGTCAAAAACCCACAGTGGACAACGATAGTGTTTTGACGCACAGTCATGTGTTTCCTCAACCAACTGTCCCAAATCTACAGTGTGAACTGTGTTTGCATTGGATAGGAAAATATTACACAGATGTCGCGGTCCTTCAGGTGAAGATCAAGACCCTCGCGGCTCAAATTGACTCATTAAAAAGTAAAAACCATGAACTCAAGATCAGTGCACAAAGGCAAGGAAAACACTTGAAAAGAACTGGAAATGTCATAATAAAAAATGCTGAGTGTGTCAAAGAAGTGATCAACTCTGAGATTTTATAAGTCAAATTTAGTATTCAGTTGTAAGGTAAGATTTGTTTTTTTATCTTAGTTGTGATTTTATTGTTATTTTTCTAATTAATATGGATTGAATTAGATTTCTGTTATTTAAAATAAGACTAGCTACAGAATCAACGGATTCTGTAGTCAGTCAATTCTTATGAAAATTTTTGGAAAACATTAGTTGAATAAATGTCTAATATCTTCATTTCGTTTTCTTTCAGGATATCATGTATCTTATGGTGATCTCAAAAGATGGAGTATTTCGGGACTTAGTTAATTAGCCATTTCTTTTGGCTCATTTTGTAAAACAGAAACAAAAACTTTATATTTTCGAGACATACAGTTTGATATTAAGTGGATTTATGGCCCTCTATTTTTGTAACTAGTAAATAATATTGAGATTTTATCCTATCCTACAAGATAGGATGTTTAGTTTACAAGAACTCTTTAAATACTACAGATTTTTGTAATAGAGGCATCTTAGCCTAGGGCTGAATATGGATGATTAATTCACAAACTTGAATGGAACAACAATTTGCATTTTAGCTTTAGCTTCTTGTAAATGGTGTTCTCATTTATGATTTGTTTATCTTGATATACTTATAGGTTTTGATAGCTTTAGAATTCACAATCTATTATGTTTTTAGGATAATTCTTTTATAAATATCGTCTATATTTGATGCTTCAGATATTAAACAGAGTGATCATTTATTCAGCTTAAATGACAAGATTTCTCTTTAATTTTTAGTTGAATGATTAAATGCAACGTTGTTACAATCAGATTTATCTTAATGTAATTTCTTGCAATCATAAGATCACAACACCTATTCGTATCATTCATTCTGTTATTAAAACTCAACTACCAACACATTGTTCTGCATTTATTCAGAACAATTTTTTAAGGTTTATTTCAGGATTGTCTCTTGGACAAGGTGGTTGGATTTTCTCTAATCGTGCAGATGTTTGGATACATATCATTAACTCACTAACAGGTTAGCTCATTTATGTTTTTTTGTTGTTTACTCATCACTGAAACTCGAATATATGGTTTGGATTTTGACTATCCACGTGTTTATGTTTCATAGTATTTGTTCTTATTAGTTTAGATTTATAAAGAAAAAATGAAAAAATATTTTATGTGCTTTCTTTATCTGCTTCTTCAAAGCAGTCATTTTTCACACTGAGTTTCATGAGTTTAGATTAAAACTTGCAATGTGTATATCGTGTACACAAATAAGATAAGTAAATCTATTGTTTAAATATATTTACAATAGTTACATTATACGTATGTGCATATATATATATATATATATATATAAGTTGTTAGTTAATAGTTAGTTCTTTTATTTCTTTTATTTTTGTTTCTTTTACGATTTTTAGATTGGCTAATGGAGCTATTAAACCCGTTGGAATGAGTCACAACAAACAATTTGGGTTATTTAGACAACCTTGGACCGGACTCGTTCTTCCAGTTGACGGACAATCATTTTTTCCCACCAACAAATGGCGCTAGAAGGAGGGTCTAAATACAATTGATGGCATGTGGAAGTCGTAAGAATCCACCTCCACACACTCGCTCCCCTATAGTAACACGTAGTCACTTAGACAACAACATTACTTCTGAAACAACAACTACCTCGAACGAAAATCCTGAGGTTCCCGTTGAGCCAGTAACACCAAATCCTCAAGGGGACGACGTATAAGAAATCGTTCGTGAGTCACTCTTAAGGAAACACAGTGCTTTGGCCCGTATCAGACAACCTAGTAGGCCTCTCAATCAACCTTTATATTTCTCGGATATCCGAGAGCAACTTGAAGGCACTGGTCTACGTTTGGATCCTTTAAGAGATAATACCACAAATCCTGACCACACCCCTACTCTTGCAGCCGGAGGATCTGGTATCCCACCTTCAACACCTCATTCATCTCCTTCCTCTTCAGGAGGAGAGTCATCTGACGAAGATAGTTCTTCATCTGAACCATCTCATCCTTCGACAACACCTACACCCATGGAAAATCAAAACAATCCCGCAAGACCTTGGCTTGATCAAGATGTTGTGGCTGTACCTGGACCCTAGCACCCTTTACCACAACACCTGGAGGAAAGGTTACCTAAGTTCGATCCAGATTCTAAGCAAATCACTGAGGATCACATAAAAAAATTCATGCTGGCCATTAGACTCCGAAGTGTAGAACATGAATATGTAGTATGTAGACATTTTCCTTACACGTTTGAGGGCAATGCCTCTACATGGTATTTCTCCCAACAACCTCACACCATTGTATCTTGGGACAAATTCAAGCCCTGTTTCATAGAGAAGTTTGGAGATGATAAATCTCCTAAAGTCTTGGTCATGGAACTCTCCAAATTAAAGATGAACCCTAAGGAGAAAGTAAAAGATTTTAACCAAAGGATGCCCACAGAAAACCTTATTGTGGCATATTACACCAAAGATCTACACCATAATGTAGCAATTTGGGTTAAAATGTCTAAGAAGTCAACGTTACTGGAAGCCTTCGAGGAGGCAAGCCAAATCGAAAAAGATATCTTGAGCTTGAAAGATAATCTTAATAATGAGGCAGAAACAACCCCATCTTCTAAGAAGAAAATAGAAATTCTTCCTAGGCCTCCCCAAACCAAAACTCAATCAGAAACTTCAGATTTGGAAAGTTTACAAAAGGTCGTCCAAAAATTATCAAATCAAGTCATAGACTTGAGGAGATCAGTTGAAGAGGCATCTTCAAGCAAAGGAAGTTACAAACCTCCTTTCAGAAAACCTTTTCCTTCAAACCGACCGAATCCAACCCCCGAGGGTCTGAATTTTTAAATCTTACAATACGCTATACAGGCTATCCTTGAAGCACATGATAACTTAGTCCCCCCTGAGAATTCTAAAGATGTGGTTGAAGAAGAAACAGTCGAAGAAGAGGAAAAATATCCCAATGTCTTCGGACATTTTTTTGATAGTATTTTTCAAGCCAATTTTGAAATTGTCCATCCTTACAACACCAGAAGCAAAACTCAGAGTAAACCCTCTTTCGAAACAAGTACTATTGTGCCTCCGAAACAATGTAAAAAAACTGGAACAAAACAGAATTTAGCAGCCCCAAGTTTAGAATATGATTTGATCGAAGATCTAAAGAAACTTAGATTTAATATTTCTGTTTATGAACTTTTGAAGTTTCCTTTTCTTCTGCAGAAAATGCTTCATAATATTGCAAAAAATAGTAAAAACAACAATCTGAATAGCAAGAAAATTGCAGAAATCAGTCCTAAAACAACTCAAAAGGTCCCTGCTAAAACAACACTTGAAACCTCAGATAAAAGGGACCTCACTGAAAAAACTGTATCAAATGTAGATAAAGTAATTTCAGGGGCAACGACTAAAAATCAGCAGAATTCTGCTGTTAATACTCACAAAAATGCCCCACCTTTCTTATTAACTTTTAAAGTTTTCAATAGAAATGTACGTAATTGCATGGTATATTCTGGCGCATCATCAAATGTGATGCCTTTGTCTGTTTGCCAATAAATCAATGTTGAAGTGAAACCTTCTAGTCTTAAAATCATTCAACTTGATCGGATGAATGTTAAGGTAATTGGTGAACTAAATAATGTACTCGCTAGGCTATCCTCTAATCCTAAGGTTTACCAAATTATTGATATCATTGTTGTTGACATCCCTGAAGTTTATGGTTTATTCTTAAGCAGTGATTGATTTGAATAGCTGCATGGATACTTTGCAACAGACTGGTCTCATTTGTGGCTACCAAAGAATGGAAAGCCAAACATAATTAGGATTAATCGTGAACGTTACCTCAAGCACACCGTGACAGATTTGAACGACGCTAATGAAACATTTACTGCTTCCACTAATTCATCAAAATGCAGGGAATAAACACCTTCTTCAGTAACTTCGTGGATGAAACCTTCGCCATCACTGATCCGGAACAACAGTCGAAGCTCATGACATGCACCCAGTCAGTAGCTTTACCGAATGTGCCAAACACTACTGACGAAGCTCACATATGGTCACTTTACTTTGACAGATCCAAATCTAGAGAAGGAGCTGGTGCAGGATGTGTACTCATCGACCCGATAGGTAATAAAACTTTTATCGCCTGTCGATTAGAGTTTGAATGTACAAACAACACCGCCGAATACGAGGCACTTTTGCAAGGACTCAAGAAAGCGGTAGATATGAACATACATAAATTAATGATATTTGGTGATTCATAAATTTTGGTCAGATAGGTAAGAAACTCCATACATTGTCTATCACCACACCTGAAAAGTTATCAAACCGAGGTATGGAATCTAATGCACATGTTTTCTGCATTTAACATCAATTCCATTCCGAGATTAAACAATTTTGAGGCTGATTTATTAGCTAACGTTGCTTCCAAAATTTTGTCCGCAGAAGGTCTTTCTCCAAATTCATTTTCAATTGAGTTATTGTTCAGACCATCAGTCCCAGACAATGTCACTAATTGGAGAGTGTTTGATGATGATCAACAGATCATCATTTTTTTGCACATGGAGGACACCTTTCAAGGTGCAGTTATTGATGAAGTCTCCTACGATGAAGATCTCCACAATTTTACAGTAATATCAGAACCGAGGTCTCCCAAATCAACATCAGATCTGGTAAATTCTATCCCTAAATCCGTGGTAAGACTAGAAAATTTTTAAGATTTGCATGATAAATTCAGAAAATCGATAAATTGTAAAACAAACAGTTCTTCATTGACTCATGAAAAGGTAAATCTAGGGACTAAAGATAATCCACAATATATCAATATGGGAATGGGATGATCCGAGCAAGAGAGGTCCTCTTTTATAAAACTATTTAGATAATTCAAGGATGTCTTTTCTTGGACATGCGATGATTTCAAAACTTTTGACCCTAACATAATACAACATATCATCCCCATGAAACCCCAGACTCAACCTTTTCAGTAGAAGCTAAGAAAGATGCACCCTAAGCTGGAACCAACAGTCAAGAAAGAACTAAATAAATTATTGAATGCAAAGATAATCTTCCCAGTAAGACACACACAATGGGTGTCTAACCTCGTCCCTGTAAGGAAGAAAAGTGGCGAAATTCGACTCTGTGTCGATTTTCGGAACTTGAACTGAGCGTCTGACAAGGACAATTATCCTGTTCCTCTAATGGAACAAATTCTTCAACAAGTATCTAGTTCTAAAAGACTGTCACTGCTAGACAGTTTTTCGGGATACAACCAGGTCCTCATTTCTCCCCTAGACCAGTTAAAAACCACTTTTCGTACCCCATGGGGTACTTACGCCTACAGGAAAATGTGTTTTGGGCTTATAAATTCCATGGCCACTTTTCAGAGAGCAATGGATATTGATTTTCGTGGTCTCATCAATCAATCCGTAGTGGTATATCTTGATGACGTTACTGTTTTCTACAAAAACAAGAAAGGTCACTTGTGACACCTTAGATCTGTCCTACAACGATGCCGTAAGTACGGCATATCTCTCAACCATAAGAAGTCTATATTTCCAGTGGAGCAAGGAAAACTTCTCAGATTTATAGTATCCAGTGATGGGATGATCATCGATCCCGAAAGAACTCAAGCCATTGCCAAACTTCCTCCACCCTCCTCCAAAAAATCTATGCAATGTTTTTTAGGCCAGATCAATTTTGTCAGAAGGTTTGTCCCGAGTTTTTCAAAAATGGTAAGGCCATTGCAAAACTTAATTAAAAAGGATGTTCAATATCATTGGGGATCGCAGGAAAATCAAGCTTTTGTTTCCATCAAAAAATCCATAGTGGAGGCTCCTTCCTTAATGAGTCCTGATTTTTCACAAGATTTCACTCTTTATACTTTCACCTCCGATCGATCTTATGCCGATGTGTTGACCCAAAAGAAAATTGAAAGCAATGAAATCCCCATTTCATTTATGAGCTCAACCTTCAAAGGAGCAGATCTTAACTACCTGGCTGTAGATCAGCAAGCTTATGCAGTTTTTAAAGCAGTAAAACATTTTCGATCATATTTACTGAAATCCAGAACTAAAGTCATTGTGCCTTATCCTGTTGTCAGAAAATTATTAGTACAAAAGGAATTTGGTGAAAAACGGGCAAACTGGATGACATCGTTACAAGAGTATGACCTTGAAATTACCCCTGCACAAATTGTCAAAGGTCAAGGTCTGTGCAAACTAGTGGCTGATTCAATTGAAGAGCAACAGAGTCAAATTAATGTCTTAACTGTAAATCAGCATAGTCAAAATCAAATCTGCTATACACAAGTTGTTTCTAATTCTTGGTTTGATGATATTAATTTTTATCTAACACATGGTTCTTCTCCTTTCCATCTCGATCCAAAAAAAAGAAGAGCATTAAGACTAAAATATGCACCTTTCCAGCTGGTAAATGGCGTATTATTCCGTAAAATTTTTGATAACGTCCTCATGCATTGTTTGGAAAGAGATGAAGCAGAGAAAGTATTATCCGAATTGCATGCAGGTGAAGCTGGTGGGAACTTCGGTGGAAACACCACTTCTCACAAAGTATTAAGAGTTGGGTACAATTGGCCCACGTTGTTCAAAGATGCCCATGCATTATGTCGTAAATGCATAATCTGCCAAAAGGTTGTTGGACGAGTACAGAAGGAAGCATTCCCTTTGCATCCTATTTTGATAGATTCTCCTTTTCAGCAATGGGGTCTTGACATTATAGGGCTGATTAACCCCACTTCCTGATCAAAATCTGGACCAGGGGTCAAAATTTAGCTCAAAAATCAAAGTTCTCAGAATTGCCTCAAAATGAATGGGTGCGTAGCCCTCATCATCACGAACCCAACGCAACTCGTTTGGGTTCAAACAGACGTCATATGAGAGAGATATAGTGATCTGTTCGAATCGCCAAACAGGAAAAAAAAATGAGTGCTGACTGTGCAGTCCATATAGTCCATACAGATGATGACATGGCAGAGGCCGTACGGTGACATGGAAGTTGGTGATGTGGAATTCAATAATTGACAGATGTGGTCGAATCAAATTGTGACACGTGGCATTTATTGAACAAATGGTGTGGTGCCACGTGGCCTAGTCATGGGCTGCCGCGTGGCACCGTTGTAATTGGTTATTGGTTCAAAATTTTATGGAGTCCATGGGGTTCGAACCCCGGACCTCCTCCCACCGTGAAAAGCCTCAACAAAGTCCGCCCTACCAACACACCACACGTTGGTACTTGTTTAACATATGTGTTTTATTATATTTGAATTGTATTGAAATGTGATATGGGGCGCGTCCAGGCTGGGGCTTAGCCCCAGCCCGAGTCGCATACATTTATACATATGAACACCAGCGCATATAACCACTTGCCACACGAAACGTGTGCACATATTTTTAAATGGATTCCAGCCCCCGGTCTTATGGATTGATCCATATGACCTTAATCTTGGCGCGGGGGTAAGTTTGGTTTTTAAACAAACGGTTAGCCCATGGTTTCGGGTGCTTACCCATGTGACCTTGGCCTTGGCGGTTAGGGGCTGGGCGCGCCCTAACCATCCTACAGTTTGATCAGTTTTCCAGTTACGCACGTGTGCTAGGTTTTAGCATGAATTTGGAGCGTGTTCTGGGTTAGAACGCCCAGAGGTGCGTTTTGGCGAACCAGAGACAACAAGCTTGAAGGAAGAGAATGGCAGGAGGCCTATCTTCTTCATTTTTTGGCCAAATGAGGTGTCGTAAAAGACCAGCTAGGGGTTTTTGGACGTTCTAAATCCATTGACACTATTTTCAAATCCATTTGAAGACTTCTTTTGCAGGTTTTTAACCATTGAAGTTTCAGAGAGCTCCAGGGAGCTTGAAGCCCTCATTGTTTGAGGTCATGCTCAGATGAGCCCATGTTTGTTTTCTGTGATTGAATAATCATTTTTGACTAATTAATATGCTTTTAACACTTTGGGATAGGTTTCAGATCCATTTGAGGACTTTTACAGGTGTTTTTACCAAAGAGAAGCTCAGGGAAGCTTAAGGCCACATGTAGAAGAGGTCATGCCCGGATGAGCCATGATCCGTTTTCAGAGTTCTATTAGTCATTTTTTGGGTTTTTATGTATTCTGAACCCAATGGTATAGTCAAAATTTCCATTGGAGTTGAGCAGCAGCTTGTAAAATATTTTTTGACAAATTAATCCCAGAGAGCCAAGTCCATTGATGGAGGCTCGAGGAGATGTAGCCCGGAGAGGGGTGAACTCCTTTATCATGTTGTTCTTGTTGTGAGTGTTTGCTGGTTATTATTTGCTGCAAGTTATTATTTGTTGTTGTATTTATGAAAACAACTTATTTAATCTTGCAAATACCTCACACATAAACATTTAAAGGAAGCATGAACTTAACATATAATATATCTTGCATATTTTAACACATGGAGCAAGGTCCTGTAAAATTTATTTTAATGAAGTAGAGGGTGCTTGCATAGCATAACAAGTCAGCCCACTATTTTC
>SNQJ01S0225869.1:0-14657 GCA_010110895.2 Picea sitchensis | reverse complement strand
ATCTAACTGAATATAGAGTACATGAATGTCAATGAATGGATATCTGCATATTGGTGATATAAGGTTGATAAAGTTAAAAAGGATTAATTGTCTATGCTACTGATTCACCCCCCCCTCTCAGTAGCACGGTGTGTTCAACAAAGAGAATGCAAGGAAACTTTTGATCAAACAAAGCTAATCGGAGGCTATTCTTATGCTATAGACTACAACATAAAGACTATGATCAAATCCAGGAAACCCCTGAGAAGGATCACTCCTGACAGGGAAAGAGGATGAATACTTCTAAAAAAGAAAAAGAAAAATCTTGACTTAAGCACACAACTGACACTTCAGTATCCCAACGGATATACGCGGGCTGTCTAAAGGTAGGGCGTGTGTATACGTGGACAAGGCTTCTACAGGCCGCGTATACCTTTGTAAATTCCCGGGATGAAAATTAAACAACCAAGCAATCATGTAGGGAGCACTTGTATGGAAAACCAAAATCCCTACAAGCTCCGATTCTTGCAAAAAGCTTAGAGAAAAGGTAATAAACCAATTCTAAAATACCAAAAAAGTATCCCCAGAAAACCCTAGAGACTCCCCAGTATGGTCGCCAATTCTGTTGTGGGTGGGAAATCCCTCCTACAGACTGGCATTAAGGGTTTTATAATGCATGTAGAAATGACCTAAAGTCTCCTACTTTTTACCAACATCCCAGTCATAAACCCCATTATTCATATGCAAATACAAGGTTAAAGAGATCGAGTTACAGTACCTTAGTTTTCGTGTTTGATGTCAATCCCTTTAACGCTTGGTCGCTACTTGACTGCAACTCTCCTCCCAATGATAACCTACATTCATAAAATACAAACAAAGAAATCCACATGCATATAACGTATAAACTAATGGGTTAGAGATTCTATCAAAATCTAATCAAATTTAAATATTGACAATCTCATATGGCGGGACGGGAAAAGTACTTATTTTATTAATCTCACAAAAAGCAACCTTACAATGGTGAGATCGGCCACTGCTCCTCAAATCTGGTCCTGGGATCCTCTTCAACTGTGCTCCAACTACTTTTGTATATGTTTATCTTAACACAATAGTTGCAAAAGGTTGGGGCAAGGGGAATACTAATTCGGGTATAGTTGCTTTGCTATCATTTTCCTCCTTCCAAATGGGACCCCTACCCCTTCTTATATAGGCTAGAAAGGGATAGGTATTTGGTCTAGTGACCGTCTATGGACGGTCAGTTGGTTTAGTTAACTTACCCAAAACTGTGTGTTTCGTCTGCAACTTTCCATTTTTCATGCTTTTTAGGTATGTGTAGGTTGTAGTGGGTTAGCCAACGTACACACACATGTAGTAGTGGAGCAGAGCACGTATGCCTTCAAAAAGAGTGTTTTTCTAAGAATTTGTTCAGTAGTGGCTTGGAAAAGAAGTCAAATGAGATGGCCTGATGTTAGGTAAACATGTCTGGTGCAATTTAGGGTTATAACAAATAGTTTCCTTCTCCTTCTCGAGTAAAACAGTTAAAGGCACGTTGGATTAAAAAGATAAATATTTTGAAAGAAATCTTAGATGGTTGTGATGTTGTGGTTATCAAAAAGGAAGCGTTGTATCGTAGATTAACCGAAACATACCTAGCAGGAAGCGTAGGGGAAGTACATGATTCAAAGTTGATAATAAATTCTATTTTTATGACAAGGATGCAATTTGAAGAGCATGTGGAAATTTTAAAGGGGGTATCAAATACAAATTTTGATAGTATAATAGAATACAATGAAAATGAAATTGAAAGTCAGTTGGTGAATTATGCAAATAAAAATGAATATATTGAAGCTTCACTTCATCAACTTTCATATGATTTAAGGGAGTTAGAAGGCATGTTATTTGATATAAAAATTAGGCATGAGATAAATATTGCACCAATGAAATATTACATAGAAGATTGGTTAAAATGAGTCTTATTGAAGATAATTGAAGAAGATCAGTTGGAAGAAATTGAAACCATCTATGTAACCAAAATGAGAGATAATATAAAAGGCGCATCAACAAGCAAATTAAGCAGAGAGAATCCATCACAGTAAGTTGAAAATGATCACACTCCATTTTTATTCTTTCTCCTTTCAAAATTCATACAGTTGTATTTATCTATACCAAGAAGAATATGAATGAATCATTATTGTTTATTTATCTTCTTTTTAGGTATTTCTTTGCTCATGCATGATTTTGTTCCTTTCAACACATTTCTTCCCTTTCATTTTATTTAATTTACAGTCCATGTGATCCCCAATCCCAGTCCTTTTGGATGAATGTTGTTGTTTCTAAAGACTAAAAGACTATTAAAGAATATTTTACCATTTTGACAAGATCTCATGGAACCATAAATTTTAATTGTATATTTAAACTTTGATTATTTGAGTAAATATGTTTGAAATTGACCTATCATATCCTATTTTTTATTTTAATGATAAAGACTCTTATAAAGTTCTCTTACATGTGGGCCATTTGTTTTATTTCTTTTAATTTTATGAAAGATATTTAAATGATGTGATGTATGTGAGGTTTATTTTATTTTCTCTGTAAAATATCATTTTGTATTATATTTATACAAAGTTTGAGCTTATATGAGTAAGGATTCCTGGTCCAACTCTCAGGAATTTTAGATCTTTTGTTATGTTATTAAATTTTGATTTATTTGGAAAATAAAGACTACAATTTTGATGTTAGCATTCTCAATAATCCAAGAGAATCAAGATATATATTTCAAAAATATACATAGGAGTACCACCTATATAAAAACATAGGGGGATTCATATCCTCTTGAGGTTTTTGTTTCTATCTTAACAGATTCAAACATCAACATTTTTGGTGACTCCACTGGGGACTCAAAAGAAAAATACAGTTTCATACTAGAATTATTTATGACTCAGTCTCAACCTAACCAACCCTAGTTACAAGTTGGATTAGGGAATCAAACAATCATTTTTCATCAATTATATGATCTAGTGCCGACAACAGCCCAAACTCGCGAAGAACTTGAAAGATATTGGAAAACTCTTACCTACGAAGAAGAAATACAAAGTGAAAGAATAAAATATATAGAAGGCTAGATAAATATTGAAACTGGAAAAATATAAAGCCGTGATATCAAGAAGAAAAAGTAAACAATTTCATATCTCAAAACTTGGATAAATTTCCATTGAAGAAAACGAATGAAATATAGTCATGGGTGATAGAGATGAAAACTCTGAAAATCATGGAGAAAGGCGTGAAATAAAAAGAGTCCCATGAAGAAGGGATAGAAATATCCTGCTCAATCCTCAAGGAGAACAACATCAATTTCCAACTCTCCCACAAGGAACATTTCCAGTATTTTCAGGAGACGAAGCAATCGATCCCAAACGACATCTGGAATTATTTTTGGATATGTGTGAATTTTATTTAATAGATAATGATTACGTAATGGTGAGACTTTTTCTTCAGACGTTGACTAGATGAACATATGAATGGCATAAATCTCTTCCTACAAGATCAATTAGAACATTTGATGATATAGAAATAATGTTTTTGACAATGTATGATCCACTAGTAGCATATCATACTCTTCTCATGCAATTTACCCAAATTTGTTTGGGGAAAGGTGAAAGAATATAATATTTTAATCTAAGGTTATTTAAGACATTAAATAAAATTCCAAAAGAACAGAAGCCAAATTCTCAAGTGATATTACTCGGGTGTTATAAAAATGCAATTCCTTCTAACATAAATATTTCTATCAATGCTTCTCAAATTGAAAATTTACATGTAGCAATGAAAAAGGCCATAGAAATGGAAGAGATTATGTTGGAGACAAGTGTTGACCCTAACATCATTCTTGGAAAGGTCCAAATACAAATGGAAAATCTTGCCATTTCAAATCAAGAAGCATCAAGTTCAAAGTGAAATGAAGATTAAAGAACACGCAATACTGAAAATCAAGGATTTGGAGGAGGGATTTTTAAAGGAACAATCCTTGATGGAAGGAATGATCCTACCATAGTAAAAGAAAATAGATAGAGGATGGAGATAGTGCATATGAATTGAACCATCCGAAAAATGCAAAATGAATTGATGAGATTAAGGAGAAATGATACTTTTCCTCCTAATCCAAGAATGCTTGTTTAGGAACAGAGGAGAAATCTTGTTCAAGAATAGAGGATAAGAAATAATGGTACCAATGATGAATTCAGATATAGGGAACCAAGAGCACCAAATCCAAATGTTGTAATAGTAGAAGATGTTTTCGAAGATCAAAATATTGATCAAGAGGTTGATTACATTCAAGAAGAAAATATTGAATCTGTATAGACAGATGAAGGTGAGTCATCCATGTATATATTCGATGAGAAAGAAGAAAGTAATATCTCACAAGACAATGTTGTCCAAATAAGGGCACAAATAAATAAAATGAAATAAAATGTAGAAAAAGAGAAAGAAAAGTCAAGACCAAATGTAACAGAAACAACTAAGAAGTAGCCAGTTGTAAATTCAACAAGAAATTCTCTAATGATGACATATAATGTAATAAATAACATGTCAAAATTAAGGATTACTTTTCCATTCATGGAAGTTTTAAAAATCCCGCAACAGAGGAAAAATATTCTTAAAATTTTAGATGAGGCAAATTATAGAATGGAATTTGTTGTATCAAGTTCAAAGAAACAACAAAATAATTCAACAGGAAGACCAAAAGGTAAAGTACCACCTTTCTATATCATGATAGAGAATCATGATGTTGTCTTTCATAATTACATGATTGATACTGGAGATACAAACAATATTATGTAATTATCAGTGATGGAAGCACTTGGGATGGGTTGTACCAAGTACTATGAAACCGGGGAGAGTATTTATGCCATTGACTCAAGAAAACGCCTAGCATACATGAAGAAATTAAATATTTTAATGCTTCGATCATTGTTGCCCCACATATCTGAAATGTATTCACAATTACAATATTTTATCTTCCTCCAGATTATGATGTAGTCCTTGGTAGAGATTGGTCTACATTAATTGGAGGGTACATCATGAATGATAGAAGTTGCATGATTTTAACTAATAAATATGGAACAATGTTGAGGGTTCCACTCAAACCAGGAAAACCATTATATTTTAAGAAAAAGGATAATGAATTGATGCAAGTTTATGGCAATGTGGGTATAGGGAATTATGTTGTGTTGGACCCAGAATAGCCAGTTATTCCAAAACAAAAAGAAGAAGTTCTTTTAAAGGATTTTGGAGAATGTATTTTGATGGTGCATGTTCCAGTTTAGGGTGTGGTGTTGGAATTGTGATTAAAGGTATAGATTCAATTATACACCCACTTGGCATCATATTAGAATTTCCTTGCACAAATAATGAAGCAGAATATGAGACATTGGTCCAAGGGATGATTTTGGCATTGGAAATGAAAATTGAAAACTTAATTATAACTGGTGACTTTGAACTTGTAATATTCCAGATAAAAAAAGTATGCAGAACAGAAATAAAATGCTAGAAATGGAAAATAAACATCAATATAACCAAAACAACACCACAATAACACCAAAATGATATCAGAACAGCACCAGAAATAGAACTTCTATTTTGAGAGAAATGTCAACTTGCCTCTTCGAGGGGGGAACCTCTAGCAGAGTATAGCTCTATTAAAATAATATCCAAGTCAACAAATATCATACCCTCGACACCTATTTATACTAAATATGTCAATCAAAAGAACCATCTAGAGGAAGATCCTTCTAGAAGTGGAAGCTTCTATTAGGTCTTCTTACATTCGACTTATTCTTCCTTATTGCTAGGCCTTATTAATATTGACCTTTATTACATCAGAATATATTATTATACCTACGTGAGGGGTTAGGTCCCTAACATGTCCTCCCCCTTAAAACCAAACTTGTCCTCAAGGCTTGAGATGTGGAATTTTTTGCAGAATGGTATTTGGTTCCTAAGTGACATCTATTGGAGTTGTATCTTTCCACTGGACTAACACTTCCTTGATGGTTCACTGACGCGGACGATGCTCACACTGGTTCAAAACTGCTTCTGGATGTAGCCAAACAGATCCTTCTTTGTCCAACTTGGGAAGGTTGGTTTGAGTTTGGCACTTAGTTCCAATCAACTTATTTAAGAAAGAAACATGAAAAACAGGATGTAGCTTAGAATGATTTGGAAAAACTAACTGATAGGCCACATGTCCCATGCGCTTGAGAATGGTATAAGGACCATAAAATTTGGGTGCCAGTTTCTGACAATGGTCAACCTTGAGGGAATTTTTCTTGTAAGGTTGTAGTCAAAGAAACACTTGATCCCCTTCTACAAATTGACATTCAGAGTGACCTTGATATTCTTGTTGCTTCATGCAATTCTGAGCCATGACCAAATTCTCTTTGAGGGTACGGAGAATAGCCTCTCAAGATGTAAGAGTTTGGTCAACCGCCTGGACCTTCGAGACACCTGGTAAATATGAGAGAACTGAAGGTGGATTTTGTCCATATATTGCTTCAAAAAGAGTCATGTGGTTAGTTGTATGGTATGAAGTGTTGTACCACCATTGAGCTAGTGGTAACCATTGAGCCCATTGATCTTTCTTTTCTGATGCAAAACACCTCAAATATGTTTCCAAACACTTGTTGACAACTTTAGTTTGACCATCAGTCTAGGGATTATAAGTTGTGTTGAGATGCAATTGGGTGCCTTGTAGCTTGAACATTTCTTGCCAAACATTATTGGTGAAAGTTGGGTCATGATCAGAAACACTAGAATGCGGCATGCCAGGAAGCTTGAAGACCTGATCCATGAAACATTAAGCCACAGTGGATGTTGTAAATGGGTGTTGAAGAGCACAGAAATGAGCATACTCGAAAAGGCGATCAAAGAACACCATGATGACTGATTTATTGCCCGATTTAGGCAATCCTACAATAAAATCCATAGAGATATCCTGCCAAATAGTAGGTGGAATCGGAAGCGGTTGTAGTGTGCCAGGTGATTTGACTGTTTTTCCCTTGTTGCGTTGACACACATCACATTCAGCCACAAAATTACGAACATCCTATTTCATACCATCCCAGAAAAAAGAACGTTTGAGCATGTCATAGGTTTTGGTAAACCCTGAGTGCCCAGTTGTGGGTGTAGCATGAAGTTCAGAAAGTACCGTGGATTTACGTTTTGATTGTTTACTTAAATACAAACGGCCTTTGTATTGAATCTCATCATGGATCCAAGAGTACCTTGGGGAAATTGGATAATTGGACTGCAATTGTTGTATCACATGCAAAATTTTGGGATTGTGTAGCCATTCCTGGCGAACGGCTTCGAGCCAATCTAGTACAATGAAGGAGAGAGAAAAAAGGGGCCCTTCATCTTCATATTTTTGGGAAAGTGCATCCGCAACCACATTTGCTTTGCCTTTATTATAAATGATCTCATAATCATATCCAAAGAGCTTAGTCACCCATTTTTGTTACTCTAGGGAGGAAATGCGTTGTTACAGAAAATACTTGAGGCTTTGATGATCTGTCTTAATTTGGAAGCATTTCCCCAATCAATAAGGGCATCAAAGATCAATGGCACACATAATAGCCAACACTTCCTTTTCATAGATTGATTTGCCCAAATTTCATTCAGAAATTTGCTTGCTGGTAAAGGTCAAAGGTCGACCCTCTTGCATAAGGACAATGCCAATTCTTTTTCCTGAAGCATCACATTCCAAGACAAAGGTCTTTGTGAAATCAGGAAGTTCTAGGACTGGAGTGGTGCACATGGCCATATTCAAGGTTTGAAAATCCTCAGTAGCTATTGGAGTCCAGGTGAAATAATTCTTTTTAAGGAGTGAAATGAGAGGGGTTGCAATCTTTCCATAATTATTAACATAATTGCGATAATAACCTGTTAAGCCTAGAAATCCATGCAAGCTTTTGAGAATCTTTGGGTGAGGCCGGTCTTGCATATCATCAATATTTTTAGGTTCCACCCTCACGCTGTGGTTGCCAACAAGATGACCCAAGTACTCGACTTCTAAGGCGCCAAAAGCACATTTAAATTGTTTCAGGAAAAGTTGGTGCTGAGAGAGTAGATGGAGAACTCGATCCACATGAGCAAGATGGTGTATCTAGGTTTTTCTATAGACGACGATATCATCAAAGAAAACTAAGACAAAATGGTGGAGAAAAGGACAAAATAAATTATTCATGAGGCTTTTAAAAGTGGAGGGAGCATTACACAAACCAAAGGGCATGACCAAAAACTCATAGTGGCCCTCATGAGTTATAAAGGTAGTCTTAGGAATGTAGTCCTCTTTCATATGGATATGGTGGTATCCATAACAAAGATCAAATTTAGTAAAGAACTCGGTGCCACTCAATTCATCCAAGAGGTCATCAATGACAGGAATGGGAAATTTATCTTTAATGGTGAGTTTGTTGAGGGGACATAAATTAGGACACATGTGCCAAGAGCCTTCTTTCTTCATGACCATGACCACATGAGAAGAGTAGGGGCTTGTACTAGGGTGGATAACACCTGTGTTAAGAAGTTCTTTAACCCTTCTCTCAATTCCATTTTTTTGGGAAAAGGGAGGACGATAGGGACGGATATTGGGAGGAAGGATTCCTGGGATAAGGAGAATCGAATGATCATGAACACGAAGGGAAGGAGGGAGTCCCTGGGGAGTGGAAAAATCCACTTTATGTCTAGAGAGGATGGATTGGAGGTCCTGCGACACAGAGGGTGTCTCAGTTGCTTGTATGGCATGGAGTTGGGAAATAATGCCCGAATGGCTTTTTTTGAGCATATTTTCCACACAATGGGAACTAATGATATCAAGGGAACCGACGATGATGCCTTGGAACTTATATTGATGGCCCTCCTAGTCGAATTGCATGCTTAATTCCTTAAAATCCATGAGAATGGGACCCTAAGTCCTTAGCCAGTATGCACCCAACACAATGTCACAACCACCCATATCAATAGGAAACATATGTTATTTCAGGTGGTAGTCACCAATTTGGAGATGCACATTTTCAAAACTCCCTCCACATTTCATGGACCCACCATTGGCAATAATTATTTGGAAATTATTGACTGCATGGATATAGAAATTAGTTCCTTGGGAAATGCAATGATGAATAAAAATATGGGTGCTTCCACTATCAACAAGAATGATGACCTTCCTATGCTTGATGTAGCCAATTAGTTTGAGAGTTTAGGGAGTAGAGAACCCCGTGAGAGCATTTAGGGAAATGTTTGGTTCTACTTCGGGAGGGTTTGAGGGAGGGGCAATGTCGATGGGTTCAGGTGACTCAGACACAAGGGGAGCTTCAACATCCTCTTCTAAAACATCCTCTGAGATGTCCATAAAAAGATTTGTTTCCTTACACTTGTGTCCCGGAAAATATTTGTCATCACAATTATAACAAAGGCCTTTGAGTTGGTGTTCAACCATTTTGACCTTTGTCAATTTTTGGATGTTTAGTCGAGTAGAAGCAGTAGTGGGATTTACTGGTTTAGTGTGATGAATAAAGGAGGGTTTCCAGTTTTGAGAAGAGACAACCTATTGTGCTTCCTTATCTCGTTCAGTAGCCCCCACCCAACTCTGAGGATGAGCCATGAGGACATGGGCACAAATCTCATCCTTGAGGCCACTCATAAAACATTCTCAGAAAAAAGCATCAGACATGTCTTCTGTACAAAACTCCATTCGCTCAAAATCAGCTATCAAGTCTTCCACTATGCCAGATTGTTTCAACTTTGTCAAACGACCTAAATGGTTGGTGTCAGTGTCAAATCATTCATAAAGCTCTGCCACAAAGTGTGTCTAAGCAACATACCCTTGATGGGCCATTTTTCTCCATCGCCACCATTGCCAACGTTCTTGATCTAGATGGAGAACACCATACCTGAGTTTGGCCAAGTCATCTGTAATGTTTTACAAAGAGAAATAATGTTCCATTTGTGTTACCCAACCAGTGGGATCTGAGCCATCAAATTCAGTCACATCCACTCGTGGAAGGCGTAGGTCACGCTGAAAGTGATGGGACTCAAAATTATGGGAATGAGAGGAAGTTTCAAATTTGGTATGCAAAGGTGGGTTAGATAAAGGGGGATCTGCAAGGATATGAATCTTGGTGCAGATCTTCAAAGCGATAGATTCAAGATGGGTAGTCATGTCTTGTTTGAGATCTTCTTTGAGTTCCATGATTGAGGTGATGATAGAGGAATGCATGTTTTTATTGATGGTAGAAATATTGGCACTGAGTTGTCTCACTTCTTGTTGGGTCTCTATGAAATTAGATTGCAATGTATTGAAGTGAGTTTCCAAGTCTTGGATACGGGTGTTGGCCATGATGACAAGGGAACCGAAAAGGGGCGGGTGGGGTCAAAAATTTTGCTGAAAAATGATAGGTATTAATGTGATAAGGTCGAAGAGATAAATCCAATGGAATAGGTCTCAAATAATGGTGATTTATACTCCAGTATGAAGAATACTGCAGTGATGAAATGCCTAAATGCTTAACCATGAATAAATGTGTAATGATTTGGCAACTCGAACATAGTTGCGTGACAATAGATATTGTCTGTTTTATTTTTTTGTTTCCATCCCCAAGGGTTAGGTATTCAAGGGTTCTACAGACAAGGGTTTTACCTATGCTATAGCTCTCTGATATACGTGCGGGGTCCAATAGTAGTACTCGACCCAATATCTCAGGGAACCAACTAAAGAGGGTAGTCCATTCCCTTAGCCATACTACCCGACTACCGAGGTACTAGAGAGTATCTTCCCGAGTGTTGTTCTCGGTGGAATTATAGTAGTTAGGTGGATGATAGGTTTATCTAAAGAGGGATTCAAGAAATCTAGGACGATCTGTATACACGTATTGTTTGATGCGCTACCACTCAAAGGGGTACCAACAAGGGTTACAAGGGTGAAAAATAGATGTGCGCTTAAGTACCACTTCTATTTCCTGCGTGTATGAATCCCCGACCATGGGTTTATGCGCATAATGACAGATCTCTATATATTAAAGACGTTGGAATACGTCTCTACCCTGAAAAAAAATTAACCCACAAGAATTTCTGTCGAGGAAAGTGCTCTGATACCACTTGTAATATTCTAGATATAAAAAGTATGCAAAACAGAAATCAAATGCTAGAAATGGAAGATAAACATCAATATAACCAGAACAACACCACAATAACACCAAAATGATATCATAATAACACCAGAAACAACACTTTGATTCTGAGAGCAATGTTCCCTTGCCTCTTCAAGGGTGAAACCTCCAGCGGAGCAAAGATCTATTACAATAATATCCAAGACAATAGATCTCATACCATCGACTCCTATTTATACTAAATAGGTCTATAAAAAGAACCATCTAGAGGAATATCCTTCTAGAAGCGAAAGCTTCTATTAGGTCTTCTTACATTCGACTTATTCTTCCTTATTGCTAGGCTTTATTAATATTGACCTTTATTACATCGGAATATATTATTCTACCTATGTGAGGGGTTAGGTCCCTAATATTGAACTAGTTATAAATCACATTACTAAAAAATATAAGATCAAAAAAGAAATATTGAAATTGTATGCAAAAAGAATAAATGAACTAATGGATTCATTTAGTTCATTTAATATATTTTTCATCCCTAGATAAAGGAATCATAAAATAGAATCTTTAGCACTTGCTGCATCATTATTTAATCCAAATAATATTCAAAACTATAAAAATTTTCAAGTGAAGAGAATATTCAGGCCCTCAGTGCCTGAAAACCAGGAATAAATTCAAGTATTTGAAAATGATGAACAATTGAATGGTTTTCTTGCCAATGAAGGTGAACATGAAGAAAGGATTGCATTGATTTCAAAAGTTTGTTTCAAATATGAATCTTTTTTCACAAGAGATGATAAGATCAAAGATTTTAAATAAGAAGAATCTACACAAAACATACAACAAACTCAAAAAATAAACATCAGAACTGAAATTTCTCCAAAATATGTGAATCTTGGGGCTGATTTCACACCAGAAGAGGTTGATCAATATACTGCTTTGTTTAAAGAATATTTTGATGTTTTATGTATGGAGCTATGATGATCTCAAAGCTTATGATAAATCTATATTCTAGCATACCATACCACTAAAAGAAGGAAGAAAACCATTTAAGGAAAGGTTGGTAATAATAAACCCCATATTGAAGCTCTTGGTGAAAATAGAACTTGAGAAATTAAGAAAAGATGGAATAATTTTCCCAATCAAACATTAAGCGTGGCTCTCCAATATAGTAATTTTAAGGAAGAAATTGTTGGACAGTTGGTTGTCAATGATGTCAACCCTTGGAGATTGATTTCAACCCTTGGAGAAGTTTGGAATACCCAGAGATGTGATTAAGTCAACCCTTGGAGAATTCTGGAAGCCCCAGAGATATGGATGAGATTGTTGGACAGTTGGTTGTCATTTGTATGGTCAATATTGTTGGTAAGTTGATTGATGTCATCCCTAGAAGAATTCTGAGAGACAGGTGTAAATGACAAAGTCTATAAGAATCCCTGAAGGTGTGGTTGTGGAACCCAAAGTTGTTTGAGGAATTTGAACATGAAGGACAATGTAAATGCAAGTAACATACTCATGGATGGATAGTTCTCATCATGCCATTTCCAACTGTAGTTGGTATATCATGTGGTTCCTCGCGGTTGAGGAGTTATGGCCTCATGAAGTTGGAAGCCCAAAGAATGGCTAAGAATCCTTAAACAATTACAAAGTCATTAACTAAGGGAAAAGTGATTGTAACAAGAAAGTACAGGTTGACCCTAAAATTAAGAAGAAGGGTAAAACAATTATGACCCTAAAATGAGGAAAAAGGGTAAAACAATTATGACCCTAAAATGAGGAAAAAAGGTAAAACAATTATGATCCTAAAGTTATGAAAAAGGGAAAATAAAAAAGGTAAAACAATTATGACCCTAAAATTAGGAAAAATGGTAAAATAGTTATTACCCTAAAAGTAGGAAAAATGATAAAATAGTGAAAGGGTAAAACAATTGTAACAAGAAATTAGTTAAGTGTAAAGTGGTTACATCAAGAGATTAATGAAGGGTAAAGTGGTTAAAAGGAAGTTACACAAAAGAGTATAAATTCACATCAAGAGTCTCTCATTCTTACACACAATGTCATTGAATATATATCTAGAGAACACTTGATCTATTGGCGAATATGAGGTAGCGAGAATGAGGTAAAATAAAGGGTATGCTTGTTCTAGGTTGCAACAAGGTATGATGGTTCAGTAAGGTTATTACAGTATTAAATGAATGTTTATATACATGTTTTGAAGGTTATATCTTGGTGATGGTATGGTGCATGGTTTATGGGATATCTTTTGGTATATGGTTAAGGAATATCATGAGTGATATGACACATGTTTGAGGTACATAGCTTATGGATGTTGGCACATGTTTGGTACATGGCTTAGATGTATATATTGACGAGGTTATGGTACATTCTTGGTGATGTTAGTACATGATGAGACACATCTCGGTGATGTTATGGATCATGTTTTGAAGCATGGTTTGTCACATGGTTGAGGCACATATCTTGATAATGATATGGTGCATTGTTAAAGGTACTTGTTGGTGATCTTGGTACATGTTTGGTACATGACTAGAGGCAGGTTGTGGTGATGTTGGGCATATGGTTTGAGACATGCTCTTGGTGATCGTGGAATGAGTTGCATGTAGTTGTGAGTAGATCTGGTTGATGATGACACAATGGTAGTTACAGTGACAGTGATGTTGATGATTAAAATCGCAACGAAGTTTAGCCCGCAAAGTATTGCTAAATCCTATTATTATAAGCTAACATGATAAATAATACTAATAGGTGGGACCCCTTGTAGATTGGAGATCGTATCTGGTTCTCATTTAATGGTTGTGCTACTGTTCAACACTGCTTACATAGTTGATGAAATCTTGGTTTGATTGGTATATGAATAAGGCATGTTATGTGTTGGTTCTAATTGTGACTAGTAGATGATGGGTAAAGAATGTTATGTTCTAAGCTCTAATATCATGTTACGATGGCTTGTGTTGTTCATTGCTACCATTGTTATCTGTTCCTTTATTCTTACTTTGACACCTGCACAATAGACATGTTAGTGACAATACATAAGAACAATTGAAAAGAGGCAAAAGCAAGATAAACAAATGCAAAGGGAAGAAACTTAAATATGCTATATACTACTCTACATGCATTGGAATTTTAATGGTTGTTGTTAACCCTAGCAATAAAATATTGGTAATGCAATTTGATTAAGTTATATGAAGTGGTGATTATGTTATGGCATAAGTTTGATATGGGCCGTGCTATTGGTTTTAATGGGTGATTGTAATGATCCCAAGCCAAATTCTTTCTTGGAATCACTAACTACTACTAATTTAATGAGTTTTTAAGTGCATACAAGATTCATCAACACATGGAGATCACAATATATTCAAGATGTAAAAGCATAAACAAAGATCTGACCTTTTTATTATGAGCAATGAAGATCAATACAATAGATGACCGATCTGGCATAAACCTCAGATGGTCGTACAAGCAATAGATATGAGCTGCTACAAAATGCTCCCGACAATACAA
>SNQJ01S0225867.1:0-14657 GCA_010110895.2 Picea sitchensis | reverse complement strand
TTCGATTACCACTTAAAAAAAATGTCATTTTAATACCCCAAATTTAAAATGGGTGCTACAGATAGCAATACTTTTCAATTTGATCGTTGATTCTGAGGTTTTGGTTTTAATGGTACCGACTACTAAAAATACAATTTCAAAATATCTATAAATTTAAGGTTTTGAAAAAAAAATTATGTGACATCATTTTTTTTTATTTAGGTGCTGATTTGAAGGTTTTTTTGAGCTACTATATGAGTTTTGAAGGCCATGTTTGAAAAATGTTGTAATTTTGACCCCGTTTGAAAAAATGGTGCTACCAATAGCACCAGTTTTTGATTTGGGGGTTGATTTTCATTGTTTTTTTGCAAAAATATGGGTTTTTTGGGCTAGAGTTCTCTTTTTGAGCTCATAGTTTTCATCAAGTTGGTAACTTTGTTCATCAAGATGTTAACATCAAAAACACATAGAAAGCATACCTTACATTCTATAAAACCTAGTATATCAAATCTCAGATCATCCTCATCTTCAACATACAAAGATAACTCCTTATTCAACCTTTCCTTTAGCCTTGATGGACAAGACCAAGCAATAGGTGGGGCCTCACATGATGAAATTTGTGCAACCCATGGGGTCTTTGTTGGACAACCTCTATCTAACTCATGAGGGCCTTCTTAATTAGGTTTCTTCAAAAACCATTTTCCTTCTGTATCTCTGAGAATTTCTTCCTTTGTACTCCTTCACTTCCTCATATTCACTACATCAGACTCACTAAGAGATCACATACTTGCTTGATGATTTGTTCAAATGAGAGGCTCTTTGATGTGTATTTTTATTATTTCAATTAACTCGTTTAATTTCTTTATCGATGACCTATCACTTTTTGTTTGCAACAAAGTTTATCTTTTGATTAATTTTGGGATGACTTGTAACTTATTATCCATAGATCCAGGGATTCTTGACCATACTTTGGGGCTTTATCATTAAGAGGGAATAACTTATCACCCGTAAGGAAACACATGAAATACCACCTACCACTGGAAATGACGTGACAAGGACTATCAATATATGTATGTGTTACATGCATTTGAAATGTCCTTCATGGTATTCTTCTTCAATCAACTTCAGGCTCCATGACCACATCGTTGGGGCTTCTTAACAACTTAACCACTTGGCCATATTTTCAGGGCTTCTTGCAGACATATTCAAAGAATCTTTGTGTGAGGGCCATGCTTAGAGCTATGTCATAAGGGAACCACTTTGGAGACTTCTTCAAATACACCCATTACTTGGACTTCTTCTAGAGTTGACATCAATGACAACTAACTTTTCTGGTGTACTATGTATCTATTTTTATGATGTGATGCATTGTTTATGGTTATATGTTTATGATATGTTAAATGCAATCATAAGTGAGTGGACTCATTGATAATTTAATGTTTTTATTGAAAATGGTAAAAAGTGTTCAATATTGATTCACCCCTCCTCTCATTATTGGTGAATATCTCAACATTAAATGCAATCATAAGTGAATGTAATTGTTGATAAGTTATTGTTTACATGTTATGCTTAAAATGGTAAAAAGTGTTCAATATTGATTCAACCCCCTCTCAGTATTGGTGAATATTCCAACATCTGTCACAACTATGAGGGAATCGTTACCATAAATATTAAACCCCTTATGCCTAGAGTGGGAACCACCTAGTGTCTCCCCTTTAGAAAATCATGAATATACTTTGGTCTGTGATGAATCTCTCATTGAGGAATTCTTGTCATTTTTATAATCCATAGATATGTTTCTATTTATACATATATATATTTGATAATGATCTCTCATGTGAGCATTCACCAACCTATCACTTAGTAGAATCTTCACACTATTCTCACAATGAAACATTGAATCATATATGAGAGAAACAAGATTCCCAAGCTTTGATTGATCAAATACTCACTCTTAATGACAGTCCAACCAGGATGCACAATGTTCAAAGTCCTTCACTATTCAAATTTCTAAAATATGTTGAATCTCGATTTTATCATGATAACCCTGTTTTCTATGACTATTTTTCTTTTCTAGGATTGAATGTGATCGTCAATGTATCATCCGATGATCCTGTACAATACGAAATTCCTAACCTTGATTCACAGATGTTAATGACAAAAGAGACAATGCATGAAGAGAAGAACGGGTTTTCAAATCCCCATGAATAAATCATATCAAATGAACAACCCATCACCATGCAAGACATAAGAAACATTGAGTTGATACAAGAAATGATGTCACTTAAATATTGTCTGCAATCACATGTCAATATTTAGGGGCAGATGCATCACTCGTCTTTGGATTCTATCTCAATACTCTAGCACTCCTCACATGATTTTGATGATGATATAGGATAATTCTTGGAGTCATATTTCACTGAACGTTTCCCTCAAACAGTCACATATTATTTCTCCTCTAAGTAGGCGGGTTATGTAAAATGCGGGCTCAAAGAGATTTTCCTAGATAATGTGAAACTTTGGTTTCGGTTGATGGTTATGTTAGGTTCTCATTATCTTACTTTGACCTCTGGGATAAATGATATCATCGATATAGAGACTCCCCCACAAAGTACATTTCATGCAAATTTTATTTTGGGTCCCATTCAATATAACACTCATTTTCAAATTCCTTTGAATGATCCTATGATATTCATTGTACATTTTATGATGGAATTGAATATTAGTTGGAGGAATCCTATAGGTCTACATTTCCCATGAATGGTAACACTGCCAAATTTAACATGCTAGGTAGATATTTGCTTGATTCAATTCTTCCTATCTGTGAACTCTCACTACTCCATTTTATACTATTGACTTTTGATGAACACGTGGTTGCATGTTTGGAGTTGCTTGAATGGCTACACTAGAACTATGCTTTCATATGGTCCTTTTTCAGCTAGTGTAGGATAGATTAGGAATACAGGTAGCATAGTCCTTTTATTTCCTTGTCTACTTACGTAGGATAGATGCTTGTTTCCATTTTTTCTTGGGTAGCATATTTTTTGTTTCATCTTGTTTTCTTGAATAAAAGACACCAACTATTATTAGTTTAGTTTACAACTCAAGATGATTTATTTTAGTCTTAGTTTCTTTTTTCATGAAAATGTTGTTCTTTTCAATTGATTCCTTTCATTTTTTTGTTTGACTGAGCTTATCTTTACTTTGGATTTCATTCATCTTCATGAGGAAACCATGTGAAAAATACTTTCAGAAAGTTCAACTGAAAAAATCATCTTCTCAAGTAGCATTCACTCTAATGATTGACACATGGAAAAATTATGATCCTAAGCTGCTAAAAAAGTATCTCTTGTAGAATATTTTTCATTTTGGAGAAGGTTGAAACTTGGTTGAAGGAATCCTAGATAAAAAATTTCCCATGAATGATTGCATTAGAGAAATGTCGCTAAGGCCTTGGGAAGGAATCGTATTGTCTGTTTATGGCCTTGCTATTCATAATCCACAATGGTTGTGCAAACCCTATTGATCAATCTTTCGTTGCCTATGTTTCTCACAAAATATTCAAGACAAATAGATCGATGCTGTGGTATTTTGGGACTATTCTCTTGGTTCTCGAAACAAAGATTGGTGAGATAAACTATAGCCACAAAACTTCTCAACAATTATTCTTTTCCATAGACTTAAACCCTTCATGATGATAATTTCAAGAATACAAAAGGTATATCATCGATTTGTTCAAAATAAATTCAAAATCCTATAGTAGATTGTGATCACCATACCTTAATTATTTCATGATAGTGTTTGTTGAGTATAATCACTGAGTGTTTGTTTTTCTATAAATATTTTGTGCTTGATACTTTTAGTAGATATATTTCTTTCCAAATCATAAAGGTTATTTTCATTTATTGGGAAAAGAAATAGTTCATTTCATCTCTATCATGTATCTCTAGTAGAAGAACGTCAAGTGTTTCTTTCCCTTTGATTATTTTAAGTATCCTAGAAATATTGAGGGTTACAGAGAACATACACACAAACACTTCTATATTACCTATTGCACCATAAGCTCCTAAGTCTAAATTTTGAGGTTAAATACTCTTCCTATCATTTTTGGTGTCAAGATATATATTTGTTTTTTGGTCTTGTGAGCTCAAGTGGATGATATTCATCTTGTTATCATCATACATGATCCATTCCAAGGGTGAAACTTTCTCAAAATGTTATCATTATAAATATCAACCTTCATAAAACTAGATCTTGGAATACCTATGTAGTATTTCTAAAATAAGATGGCTTCCTTTAATGACTTGGATATCTTGACTTACAATATTTTCATGCTTGTTGAAGTTTGAAGGTATATTTTGAAGCCCTCTTGACTTAGATTTAACCCTCTTGATTTGATTATCTATTCTATTTCTCCACTCTTATGTTGACTGAATGGTTTTCATTGGTTTTCTCTTGATATGGTCTTATTTGCGTTTGTTCACGAAGTTCATTGGTCTAGTTGCATTCATATTGATCTTGCCAAGGGTTTTGCATCATGATGTTTTTTTTTCTTTTGGAATTGTCCTTTTAAACCGTTGAACAAGAAGATGCATCTAATTCAAGTCATGAAACTCTCAACGGAGCTCTTCAAGGAAATGGTCTACAATTTTTAGAGGAGGTTAATCAAGATTACTCTTTCAAAACTAAACCAAGAACACAAAACAAGAATCATACAATAGACTGCACATTCACTTGCATAAGTACCACCTATTGGTATGCAATCCCATGATCAGGGGTTTTGAGAAGAGAAATGTTAAACGTAGCCTTACTCTTCTGTTTCCATTTACATTGATGATGTGGAAACCTACCTCAATTTATGATATTGAACCTACTCGAACCACACCATACATGATCTACAACCCAGTTTCAATGAATTGACAATGGAAGGAGTGTTAATAGTAGTTTTTCTATATGCATTCATAGCTAGGGAAGAACTGGTGGTCATCACAGACAAATTCATTTTCTTCCCGAAAGGGAACTTCCACTCAACAGATGAGTATTCAAGCTAAGTCGTCTCTACTTCTCTACTAGGATCTAAATAATAGAAATTGGTAAGATTCAAGATTTCACTTCATGCATCCCAACATGTATGGTTCCTTTATTTTTCAAAGCATTATATTTTGGTTTAGTGTCCCATGCCATCCAGATATAGAATTCAGTTCTGGCTAATGTTGTGATATATCTATGAACATATTTTTCTGGGAGGGAACTATCTTATTAAACATTGGTTTTGGTCAGATATTCTAATTGGTTAAATATGCATGTTTGAAAATGGATAATAAATCAATATGAACCATTAATCATTAGTTTTAATTAGTGATATGTGTTTCCACTTGTGTGCAGATCTCTCTCATTAAATGTGTTGCTCACTTGAAGAGAAGGACATGGGTTGAGGAAGAGAAATGGTTTCATAAAATTTGAGATGATCATGAGACATGTCGTCTAGGAAATTTATCTGCAAACTTTATTTTTTGGGATTATACCTTTAAATTCTCTGCACATGATTGTTTTGAGTCTTTTCTAAAAAACATTGGGTTGAAATCAATCTTATCCTTGAACATTTTGTCCATGTAGGTACAAGTGCAAAATTGATATCATACCCCTTACTTGAACTGGTAAGGAGATGAGCATGCCATGCTGAAGAATAATTTGTAGAGTTGAGAGACATAGAAAGTGAGTGAATATCCCACAATGCTGAAGCAAATCATATGACAGTTAACAAATGGAATATCTTTCCATCCCTTACTCCCTGAAGAACAAGGTTGTAAATATGAGATGATTGTTTTCAAAAAATCATGATGAGAGATGAAATTCTCAGCCAACGTTAGCATCGAACCCCATATAAATGAAACGATACAAAATTATAGGCTTTCACAGGGATTAGTGTTTTCAATAGGCTACAAAACTACTTGTTGTGTTAGGATGCATGAACATTATTAAAGCTACTGGAAAAACTAAAATTCTGATTTCTTTTTTAGTATAATCTCTCTTGTTGACGGCTTATCTTTAATCATCACTTTCATTTTTTCAATCGTAGCAGGTTTCAGGCTAATTTTGTCTTCTAACTTTGAATACAATTGCTCTCTTTCATTCCTCCTCATCTTTTCCTCTGGAGGTATATCATTTTCTAACTTCTATTTGTCTTATTATTCTTAATTATATTTGATGTCATACATATATCTCACCTCTATCATCTCATACAGGAAACACCTTTGCACTTGAAACATGCCTAAATAATCTTGTGTCTCTTTCCTAACTCATGATTTGAATGGGAAGGTCATATTGAAGATGTATAGAAAATATTTTGGAATATTATGATAGCAATTAGACCGTGACTTAACAAAGTGGTTAATCAATTCCATTTTTTCATGTTGGTTGGTGAGTAGATCCTATGTAATAGGGGAATCATCCACACACTAAGCAGTTTCTCATGTGAAAGGTGAAGTGTCAAAGTATAAAGGATAAAAATCAAAAGGGATAAACTTATTTATTCATGTGCAACAAATATACAAATTAAGTCTCAATAGATAGAATTCATCCCCTGTTAGGATAAAAGAAGACCACCACTTTATCCATCCATCGGATGTTAAGCAAACACTAAATAAATCGGGAAGGAATGGAAAAGAAATCTTCACCAAACTAGAGGACATGCAACTATATCCATAGGGGATATGGATGCTTGTTGGCAGTGGATAAAATAATGTGACCTCGTGGTGACTCCATCGAGGCTATGGACACTCGCGGGAAGTGGAGCAACACATGAAGGGTAATATATACACAAGTAGTGAAAAAGTTTTCAAATCCCAAACCTGTATCAACCCCATGACATAGATGACAACTTGAATTGTTGACATAGTTTAAGGAAATAAATCTCACCATTATTCATCCTCTATTTAAAAAAAAACGATCTCTACTAGCCGACATGCAAGCATAACTAGTGAGCCCACCACAATGGAATATTTTATGTAACTGTTGCACATTAATTCCAGAATTTATGATCTTAAATTAATTATATGACCCTCTACATTTTTTCTCATAAGTTAGGGAAGACTAGAAGAGATTTTGGCTTCACTTGGTGTGTCGACAATTGTTGTTCCCACAAAACACCCTCCCTAATTTCTTCTTTGACCTTTTCTTTAAGAGAAGAAATTCCCCCCCCCCAAACTAAAATTTTCTACTAGTAATATTCTTAGACACTCTCATGCAAATGGAAAATATCAAGTCTCTCTTCTCACTCTCCATACTTGACCATTTCAATGATTTTAAAGAAGACTCTTCTCCGCTAATACATTGTATATTGGTGAGATTCCTCTTTCCCTCCCCAATACAGGCTATATTGATGAACACCCTTATTCCTCCAACAATTCAACCCATATTGGCAACTTGGGTTTTTCTTCACTGATATGAAAGCTCAACCAACGCTTAAAGGTTTTCCAATAGCTTTCTCTTGCATCAGTGACTGATCTTTCATCAACCACTAATGCACTAGCACTCATCGATCCTTGAACACTGATACACTGACACTTCATCTTCTTCCAAAAACTGATGTACATCAACATAGATCCCCCCATCTTCGTTGATACATTATGTATTGACATGGTTCCTTTCTTTCTCTTCGATACACCGTGTATCAACGAGGTTCATCTCTCTCTTTATAATACACTACTTGCCAGCAAATTTCCACCTCTTGTCTATGGTATGCTAGCAGAAATATGTTAACCCCTCATCGACATTGAGAAGATAAATAATTATATTATTTCCCTATCGAAAATAGACCTTGTAAACTAGACATATTTATCTTAAGGTCTCTCCTATCCTCCTCCAGCTCAGATACTTCTTGCTACACTCATCATTCAGGTTCCTATCATTTCCAATGATTAATATTTCCATGCCTGACTGGAAAAACGATGACCAATAGCCTACCTTATTAATATACAGTAGGTTTCAGTCGTATTGATGCAGGAGCATAAGCTCTCAAACTCGATTTATTGATTTAGACCTTAGGGTTTGATATCTTCCCTAGAGGTTTCAAGATTTTGATTGTTTAGAAGTTGCAAAGTTAGTATAGAAGGTTATAATTTGTGAGGTGTTAGTCAAAGACACTTGTTAGATTAGTCATTGATGAAATCGAATATCCATATCAAGGAATAATTAGAAATAGGAATTGGCTGAGTTATTTTAGGATCTAGGAGTTTGATTAGGCATTAGATTAGGATCTGAAACAACTTCAGTCTCATCGATTATTGTTATGTATATAAGCCTATGGGAATTTGTAAAAAGGGGGATCGATAGAGGGAGAGATGTGAATTTGGTCAAAATAGTCACAGGCAGAGGAGATATGGACAAAAATATAAGATCATGCCATAGGTGGTTGAGTTAAGATCTCAGGCAAAATCAATCAGGTTTTATTTATGCACGTATATTTCATTTTATTAATGAAAAGTAGATTTTATATTTCTGTGTATGGATTTATGCATCTTGGTGAATGTTAAAACTCTGGTGAAAATGGTTTGAATTTAGAATTCTATATTTGAATGTGTATAATCTGGTGGCAGAGAAATCTATACTTGGTTGAATTGTTAATGAGGAATTGAGTATTGCAGGACTGGGTTTTAAAGAGATTGATAAGATATGCATATATATATTAAGTTTACAAATGATCATAAGGGAGGTTGATCGCGGGGTTTATCCATAAAGAGAACCAATGACATCTAAATGAAAAATCGTGGAAGTTGTTGTTCTTGAGTTTATACTTTAAGGCTCTAAAGTATACTGTCAACACATCCGAAAAAGGTAGAGATAGTTAAAGGGTGAAAAGATTAGTTTAATGAAAAGTGAGATCAAAGTTGGTTCCTTAACTATCTCTGTCTAGCTTCCCATTGTTCTTGGATGCTAATATCTCTTTCAATAACGACCCATGAACGTTCCATTTCTACTTGTGTACTTGTTGTTTGTAAGATGATATTGAATAGGTTTAACACAATGCTTGTCTAATCTGATAGACCGAATTCTATATTAGGTTGTTTGGTAACTGGAACAATCATGAAGATGGAAAGTAAAGAAGGATAAGATTATGTGTTTTCTTTTTAGGCTGATTATCTCTACTCCACAAAGTAATGAGAATGATGTTAAAACATAAAGAAATAGTCAGATCAATTTTTAAGCCTTTTCTTGTATCTGAGTTAACTTTTAAAGAAAAGAAGTATGCATGATATGGGGAAAAACATAAAGCTAATAGAAAAATGAGGCATCAATTTCAGATGAATCTCATATTGTAACAGGAGACTAGGAAATGATAAAAATATTAATGAAGCATATGCTGTTGAAATATAAGCATCTACAAGTCTTGTATCTGTTGATAACAGACACAGAGGAAAAACTATAAATGATTTGAAACAAAGAAAATAATAATTTTCACAGTATAGGTTATACTAAACTGTGGTCAAGCATTCATCAATTAAACATATGTAAGAAAGATGAAATGACAGGGAAACACATAACTCAGAGGTGACAAGATCTGGAATCTTCAATCTGCATTTCTATTAATTTAGAGTTCCCTCAAAATTATTTCGTCCACAATCCATTTTTTGAGAGATCAAAAAGACCTATTTTAGTCTTCATTTTATGTATTTATACAAGGTCATCCATACTTGATGGTTCACAATCTCCTACTTCCTAGGAGAGAAGTAGTTACAAAACTGCAACTTTAATTGTTGCACGATCAACTTTTGTTTATCTATCATTCAATAGTATGAGTTTCCAAATGATCTTCATTGTTTAGTAGAAGACTCTCCTTCTTTTGATGCTACACATTCAATACATTTCTCTAGAAAATGGAGAAAGTTTCTAGGAGGTGTTGGGAGATCTTTAGTCTCAAACAGATAGAAATTTCTTTGTACTTTTGGGAACCGGTATTCAAAACCTTGGTCAAAAAACTTGATTGCTTGCAATTTTAAACTGGGCTGTACCAACCATTTGCTTATTAGGTTGACATCGATTTCTTTCAATCGTAAAATTTCAGTCTGAATCTTCTTCAAACCTTCTTTGTAGTCCAACTGTTTCTTTTCAATGTTTATCTGCTGCAGTGACTTAGAGAAGTCATCTTTTTCAATCCCTAATGATTTCTTATCCAAAGAATCGAGAATTCCTTCACAATTATCTTTGATTTCTTTGACTATCTTCTTTCTCTCAAACATATTTGTTTCCCATACCCTGAGCATGATGTCTCCTTTTATTTGTTCTGTGACAGAGAGCTTTATATCTTTTGTCGCTTCATTATTTCCTGAACATGCAATCACCTTCTATAAAGTATTATTTGCTACTTTAGCTTCCTTTTCTAGTAAAATAATATTATAAAGAGATTTGCATACCTCTTGAAGGTAATTCTGGATGATCCCTATTTTGGAGATTAGTCCCTGCTGCTCGGCTTCTATCCTTGTATGTGTTTCCAGTGAGAGAGTCTGAAAATCCTTTAAATCTATAACCCGAACTTCCATCAAATTTAACCTAGCTTGTAACTGTTCTGCATGCTCCTTTTTCTGAGCAACCTACACCTAACTTGCTTGTATCTTCTGGTTCATTTCGTTTAGGCTTGATTTAAGTAATTGAATTTCTATCCTTTCGGTAGCCCTAGTCTACTCCAAGATTTTACACACCTCTTCTCTAATGTTCTTCTCAGCATTCTTTAACTGATCTTGTAATTGAGCTACCATGTTATTACTCTTCTTTATCCTCATTCTCATGTTTCCCATGGTAAACAAGTTTGTTGTTGCCATGGATCCCATGGAACCTGCTATCTCTGTAGAAAAATCCTGCTCCTCCAAATTCTGTCCATCTATCAAGACTTTATGCTTTTTTACCATACTCCTCTCCTTCATATACATCTCATGTTTCAGGACGACCTTCATTTTTCTGCTGAAAAATAATCAGAACGAGGAATCTCATCTATGGGGATAGAGGTGAGGTCATCAACAAATAGGGATCCTGTCTGTGGGAATCCAAAAGAGGATTGTAAGGGGGTTAAGGAAGCTATGGGACTTCCTAGCTCTATAGATCCTTTCCCTCCTATTGCCTTAGGCATATTGACATCAACACCAGGTGATGAAGGGGGAGTAAGATTGTTGGACTCAGAAGGTCTCCCAGACCTCCTCTCTGCTTCTGTCTCTGATTTTTTTTCCGTGAGGCCTCCTTGTTTTGTGGGGGCCTTTCCTTATCCAGTGGGACTTTTTTGGGATTGCCCTTCTTCTGTGCTTCCTTTTCGAAGCCTGGGGGAACATTTTCTTTCTCTAGAGGCTGAGTTGATGCTTGTCCTAGTAATATTGCAAGTAAACCACTTCTCCTATGTTTTTGGAAGTTCAAGAAATCGTTTTGCAAGTCAGGTGACAAATTTTGAAGCCTCGTGAGCACTTCATCATAACTTATAACTCCTCTGAACATGTGATCACAAGGGGATTGTTCATGTTCATATTCTTTCAGATTGCAGTTAGCTTGGTGATTACCCACAATTTTATAGGGATCATATTTCTTGTGATCAAGATTTAACAACTTTATCTCTCCTAAAGGGGCTACCTCAACCTTGGAATGCCCTATATTGAGTAGCAAATATTTCCCAATCTGCATAGGAAAAATAGGCCAGAATCTCTTTTGGGCCACTTTTAGTTCATTCTCGATGCCACCTATTACTATCTAATGAGCCACTTCCTTGCATACCAGTCTATCAGGGAGGGATTTTGGTAGTGCGTGGGGAGGGATTGAACATTCGAAAACCCTAATGTAGGAAAAATTTTCTTCTATAAACCAATCAGCGATGACCTTGATATTTTCCATGACTGACTCAGAAATACGGGGAGGCTCGCATCCATACAACATCTGGTGCACCGAAATCACCATGAAGTGGCAGATTTCGTAGAAAGAATCCTTAGCATTTTCTTCCCACAACTTAGAACAATATTCATGAATGGGTTTATTGGAGGTTGGATTCCAAGTCCAATTCATTAGAGGAAAAGGGGTTATGAAGCATATGGTGTCCATGATGTAGGCGAACATATAGAAGGCCACTGGTTGACCCTTGGATTTTTCGTTTTGGTACTCTGTCACCTCCTTAGATAAATTGTTTGATAGGATTTTGTACCAGTTGAAACTAAAACCTTCAGTAGCTTCATGAAGAAGGGGCGCCCAAGCCGTAGGGAAATGAGTGGGGATTTTCTTTTTGATGAGTCTACAAATCATCATGGCTACATAGACCATGTATTCATTTAGTGAGGTTGTGGCGTATTTCCCATGAGTATCGGCCCTGAACTTCGTTGGCACTCCCCACCAGTCTCTAATTATATCAGGGTATGTCTGATCTGCCTCTACGCATTCCTTTCTTTGGAATTCGGCTACGAATTCAGCATTATAAATATACTTAGGATTAGGGGATAGCATGTACATTACATGTATATGTTCCGGCCTAAAGGAACTGATGACAACCCCACGACTGTCCAGAATGCTCCTTGACTTCACGTCTGCTCTTTCCAAGGCCCAATATATCATTTGATTATACGACATGAGCCATGGGTGTGCTGCTATTTTGTGAAGTTCAGACTCCATTATGTCCCAGAGTTTATTCTCAGAATCATGCAGGAAGTTCTTAATTTCATAATCTAGAGTCTCGAAGATTTGTCTCCAAGATTTAATAAAATCAATAGCGTGGGGTGAGGTATCAACTATGACATCTCCTTCTATACCTGTGTTTTCAGCATTTCCCTCAACTTTCTTAAGTACCCTCTTAGGTGCCATAGCATTCGCGCTAGATTGAAAACCTGCTTGCAAAGAAAAAATATATAAGCCTGGATAAACACAAGTCGCTCACGATTGTTAAAATGAGAATAAAATTTGAAATATAGAGCCTTTATTTCCTTTAATTTCCTTTAAATGAATGTACTGAGACAGGGGGTAAGACTTTAATGCCTTAATGAACAAAGATATGTTTATTGATACACAATTAATTTCAAAAAATCTTTAATCATCCGTTGCAGATATTCTCATATATCGGGGATTTCAAAATGGAGTTTTGAAAAGACTATTTTATGAAACCCCAAATTGCGAATCGTGAAAAGGAGTTTAATGATTGTTAATCTAGTTTTAGAATGACTTAAATAAAGTTTTAGACTTTGTTTTAGAATTTATGATTTTTCATTTCGGAGTTTTGGGGATCACGCACCCAAGAGACATGTCATTTGCAATCCCCGAATTGCAAAATCGCGAATAATCTTAACTTTGGTGTTTAATCGGTTGTGTTAACTCTAATTAATCAAGATTTAGGAGTTAATTTCTGGTTTTCAGAAATCAAGAATCGAGATTTCAAGGATCTATATTTCGAAAACACTTTGTTAATAGGAAACCTGAACTGCGATAGATTTATGATTCATTAATTACGATTAGGGGTTTAATTAATCACTCTTAGAGGGAACTTTATGAAGAACGCGTTAGGACTCGTAACATTCACTTTTATTATTTCTTTGCAAAGAAACCTCTTTCGGGATTTCGACACTGGGCTTTTGTAGTTCTTGGCTTCAGAATTGGCAACTCTATGAAACACCGAATCCCGAAATGAAAGAAAACCCTTTTAAGGGCAGCTCCATACTAGAAAAATACGAAGTTTTAGGTTATAGATAAAATATTCAAACCTTGTTTCAACATAGGCTCCAATTGGGGACCTCTTCTCCTTGTGGGACGAGGAGAACGGGAAAACTTAGTGCCTTTATTGGATAAATGGGGTTAGTTATTTTAGTCTGTGAGACATAGTTGTAAAAACCCAGCCAGGAGGATAAAGATTTCAACCTTAACTTCAGAAAACTTTCAAGATTAAAACGTTTGACAATCTTGAGATAGGCTCACCTAGATTTCCCTTCCTAAAATCGACCTCAAATTTGTGTAAGATAATCGAAACAAGATTAGCCATTCTACCTGTTTTTATTTGATCGTATTCACATCAAGGGACTCCTAGAGTGTGGTCTGGGGTCTCATAATCTTAGAGTGTAATCTGGCTGAAAGAAGAAAAAATACCAGAGCATCATGCAATTTGTGTATAACAGCCTTATCAGATATGTAGACATTGCTTCACTACCAGCGAGCCTATTCAGTACCCCGGTAAAGTTATCAGATTTTCCACATTGAATTTCCTTTCACGACTTCATTATTTTTAGCATTTAAATGTTGAGATGAGGGAAATCATATAATGAATTTCCTTTCATCATCTCTTTAGATTATATGGGGGTAATCAATAATGAATTTCCTTTCACCATCTGTCTATATATACTTTTATTATGAAGTGGGGGCAATCAATAAGTATATAACATACTCAGGGAAAATATACAACAAAGTTCTGTCAACTTATTTGAATAGCTCTGGATTAATCTTCTTTGGGTCCTCAAGCACTCTAACTTTATGGAGAATATCGGGAAAAAATATTAATATTTCTTAGAGATTTCCCTTGAGCGAAAATGATCATTTTATTTCCACTAGAAAGACTAAAAATGGTTAGGATTAGCCCAGACATACTTCTGTTTCAGCCAATGTTTAGGAGAAATATAGAAATTTACTTATCCTTGCTTTGAAAGTTAATATGAATGTTTCCGAAATTAAGATGGGAC